>JARQOC010000004.1:314337224-314361225 GCA_033576535.1 Allobates femoralis
TTTTTAAACCCAAAATTTTGGTATTGATTCTACAGAATTGAAAAAAAAGGGTATAAATTGCTGCTCCTTTAAAAGCTAAACCCTCCTAAAGATCTTCAGAGGAGTAGTAAAAGGAAGTTGGCTGCGATGGAGGCCTGGATGTAGCCATTAGTTTTTCTGCAATTGCATTGCAGGGGGTCAACTGGGGACCATTGACACCTGCACTGGAAATTGCGCTGTCAGAGATTGACAGTGGCATTTAAATAGTTAAATGTCAGTGAGCACAACTGTTATGGGTACATACATTTGCCCTGTATGTAACAAGCACAGCTTCTAAGTCTCCACCATGCACTGATATTTTTGATCTTATTCAACATAGGATCCTTTCCAGTAGATTTTTCTTTTTCCATATAAAAAGAACATTCAAATTTGCCTATGCCTTAGTGTTCAACAGAAAGCTGTTGTAAGCTTACAGAAGTGTTAAACGGAATTATCAATCAGTAGGATCAACCCTCCTAGGCTTCCTATTGGCAGCATAGATCCTAGAAAGTTGATTTCCAATTATACCCCCCAAACTATTCATGAGTGCAAGCCAAGCAGCTGTTTCACAGGAAAGTCCAACAATACTTTTACATTGCCAAGTCTGTTCCTCTATTTATGTACCAATCAGTGTTTGATTTGGTACATAAATGAGGCTGAAGCCTCTGTCACTCCAGATCTATTCCCTTCCTAGCGTTGCCTCCTCCTGCTTGACCACCAGCCTGTGCTGTTTTACTTAAGGCAAAGAAGCCATCAGTCAACCAGAAGGAAGATCAATTTAAATGCTGATTTCTCAGCCACAGTGGAACAGACTATCCATGTAAGGGTATTGCTGGACTCTCCTTTGAAGGAGCTACATGCACTTATGAATAGTTTGGGGGTGAAACACTGCTGCCAAATTCCTTTAAAAATACGGAAGATCTTGACATATACTTTCCCCCAAGTACACAAATGCTGCCTGCACTTAGCATTACCCTGTAAATTTACCTACTCATGACACAAGGAAAAAGAGGCATATCTTCCACTTAAATTCAATGTGTCATCTCATTCATGTCGCCCAAACCACAGGCAACATGAATCAGATCCTGTCTGCATTATTGAAGCGAGGTGATATTTTTTAGCAGAAATGCTTTGGCGTTTCAGAGAAAATATACTTTAAAGATTCAACTTAGGACCATAGTCAGAGACAACTCTAGCCCAGCTCCTCATTCAGCCTTCTGCCACCAGTGCCAATGAGGGTGATTAATAGAGACCTGGCATATAGTGACCTGGCAATCACCTCTAGAAGTGCTGGTTAGAGCCAGCCAGGGACTGGACTAGATCTTTATAGTAGATTTTCTCTGAAACTCCAGGGATTTCAGAAACAAATATACTTGTCTACAGCAATCATGCAGACGGGATTTCATTCATGCTGCTGTCAGTTTGAATCCGATGACAAGTTCCTTTTAATATAAAGAACACAAACAGATTTGCTTAAAATAATCATTAGAGAAGATCATCATATGTGCTGCTATCTTCTGGAGACAATCACTCCCCAGGCTCCCGACTCCCTGTTTGCCAGGGTAGTGTGTGCTCCTGATGATTGACCATTTGGCACAGCAGCATGGCTTGCGCCACTGTCTTGAACTGCAAGAAGAGGCAGTTTTTCCTCTGCAGCATACGAACAAAGTGGGTACACTGAACAGAGGCAAACACAGACAGAAAAGGGCTCTTGTGCCAGAGCAATATATGGGCTCTATGCAGTGCAATAGTTCATCGTAATGCACAATTCCATCAGCTTTGGAGGTGGAAACAGGCTCTATCATCTCTTGGGCCTCTGTGAATCTGCACAGGTGCACCAATGATACGTCTGCCTCTTGCACTAAGTTAGCCCGATCCACCAGTCCATACAGTTTCAGAGCAGCGCTTATAAGATCCTTCATTCTTGACAAAAGAAAGGATATTTTTTTTTATAAAAGGTAAATTACAAAATAGCTATTTTTTTTACAATTATTTTTACCCTCTTAAGATGAGACAACCCCTCTAATGTAGAGAATGCTTACAGATTTTGCAGAGCTTTGTTAGATAACAGATATGTGTGCTGGGACTGTGTTTTACATAGGACTGTTCATCACTGCATTACATTTGTAGAGAACATATCCCTTGCATAAACAGTTAAACTTTACCAAAATGTGAATAAGACTCTAGTCTCAGTCCCATATACCGTTAACACCCAGATCATTTAACTACAAACTGAGTTTTTTAAGTTCACATTTATTAATACCTATTACCTCCACAATAGACATGAGAACTTAATACTTCCCGTGTTGAATTACAATGTTAAACACTATACAACAAAAGTTATTGGGGCGTGGATAGCATGAGTGTACAGCATACTGTCATAAGGACGGGTGGAATCACACCCTACAAAAGGGACAGTATATCCATGTAATGAGACAGACCTGCTTCACTGATCCAAGAATCTTATCCTAATATGTCCTTAATTATTATGCTTAAAGGGAATCTGTCAGGTCATTTTTGTCAACCATAGTAACAGTATCCTGAAATAAGGCTTGTGCAGTGGCGCACCGCCAATGGCAGCAGACCACACAGCCACTATGGGGCCCATGAGTCAGGGGGGCCCGGTGTCAGTCCCCCTCACCCACAAGCCCCCCTCCCACCCGTCAAAGCAATGACGAAAGAGTGATGCTTTCTTTCTTCCATCATTCTCTGCCATCTCAGTGCAGTGGAGCATGGTGACGTCACTACTTTGCACCACTGTGCTGAGATGTTCAGAGCTACAGTACCCTCACAAGGAGACACGAGCAGCAGGGTAACAGAGGATATGTGAGTACATCAGTGAGTACATGCTGGCCTAAGGACTATGGGGTGCATTAAATAATAACATATGGAGATATATGAGAGTGTATTATAATAATTGGATGACAATGGGGGTGCATTATATTAACTGGCAGACTATGGGGGCGAATTACAAATGGAGGATTATGGAGGGTGCATTATAATACATAGAGGAATATAGGGGAGCTTTATAATATATGGCAGTCTATGGGGTGTGCATTAAAATATATGGAGGACTATGGGAATTGCATTTGTTGGACCCATATACTAAAATACATGTAGAAAAGGAGGCACCGTGGTGAGTGCTGTTCATTTCGTCCTTCTCTATGTGGATTCTGTTTGTGGCTTGGACTCAGATCGTTCACCACTAATGGTACCTTTACACGCAGCTACAGGTAACAGGTTTTCCACATGTAACTTACTGGCTGCAGTGAAATCATGGAGACATGGTTCTATCTTTTTGCTGTGTACAAATGGAACCATGTCTCCATGATTTCACTGCAGCCAGTAAGTTACCTGTGGAAAACCTGTTACCTGTAGCTGCGTGTAAAGGTACCATAAGAGTGCTCATTTTCCTGATGTGATTATGTGCATAGTTAGTGTGGAGGCCTTTAAACTGTATGTAGGCTCACTATACTGCATGGAGGACTGTGTGGGGGTGATATTTAGGGATCATATTGTGTTGGGGGTCACCATACTTTTCTGAGGTAATTGAGGGGAGAATAGTAGGGTTATCATACTGTGCGTGTGAAAGGTACTGTGGAGGAATTCACTGTGGGGGTATTGTACAGTGTTAGTGTGGCATGTTTGTTGGCATCATACTTTATGACTGCAATAAAAGGGGAATCCAGGGTCTTCAATAGGATTACTACTTTGAAAGGTCTGGAAAGTTGTCAAAGTTGTGAGATACACTATGTTCTTATATGACCCAGACAAT
This sequence comes from Allobates femoralis, assembly GCA_033576535.1. Classification (NCBI taxonomy): domain Eukaryota; kingdom Metazoa; phylum Chordata; class Amphibia; order Anura; family Aromobatidae; genus Allobates; species Allobates femoralis. The sequence continues at coordinate 314,341,018 of JARQOC010000004.1, forward strand.
TTTTTGGGTGGAGGGGCACACAATTAGACATTATTCTATGGAGCCTCATGATTTCTATGTACACCCCCTGGCTTGTGCAGCCTTTTCAGGATTTTAATCTTTTATTGCTGCACTTTACCTTGTTGTAATGCTGGAAACCAGGGTCATGGAGTCAGTGTTGGAGTTATGGAGTCAGAGGTGGAACCCATTTTGGTGGAGTTGAAGTCGGTATAAAATAGACTGACTCTGACTCCCAAAATATATAATTAATTGGGTACAGTGGTTCAATACAGTATATGCTGATTTTTACAGTATTATGAATTATTATTATGTTCTATCTAAATATCGATTGTTTTATCAGAATAATAATTAAAGCCTGATGTTCACACTGTACTACAATAAATTTATCACTTAAACATGAGCCCTGTATGAGGGAGTCGGAGCTGGAGTTGGAGTCACATTCAGGGAAATGGAGGAGTCGGAGGTTAGGCTTGCCGTCTTCATAGAACTGCTGTAAACCCTGGGATATCTATAGTCACATGCTGGCTAGTCAGGTGTATGTAAATGGAAAATGGAATATTCACCCATTTCTCCTGACGATGATCCTGCTGATCTCTCTGCTAATTCCTGGAATCGGTGCAATATGCAACATACTTCCAGTGTGTCTGCATTGTTCCCACCTTGCTGCTTTGTCTTCCTTCTCCCCCAAAGGTGCTGTCTCCTGCAGGGCTGTACATTCCTCCAGTGGAGTCAATTCTGTATGCAGTTTCCTGGGGTACGTGCATTGTACCCACCATGTTGCCTTCTGACTCGCTTCTCCCATAGAGTTGCTGTGTCTCCTGCAGTGCTGCTCATTCCTTCAATGGAGTCAATGCTGTGTGCAGCACCCAGTGTGTGTGCACTGTACCCACCCACCATGCTACTCTGTTTCCCATCTCCCCAGGAGGTGCTGTATCTAGTAGTGCTGCTCATTCCTTCAGTGGAGTCAATGCTGTGTGCAGCTTATAGTCTTTATGCATTGTATCCACGATGGTGCTCTCTGACTCTCTTCTCCCCATGAGATGCAGGAGGTGCTGTGTTTCTTGTAATGCTGCTAATTCCTTAAAGAGGACTTGTGAACCCCTGGTGCTTGGCAAACTGAATGCAGCACTGAATGCAGCATGTCTGCAGCATTCAGGGAAGGGGTCCCCCATTTCTCTAGCCCCCGTGTAAGCTTTAAAAAAGACTTTAGAAACCTTACAGTTAAGAGGTCGCCCGGGTGGGATCTTATTAAAAGGTCCTGGCTGCTGGCACAGTCCCCCAGGCTTCTTCTTGTGTATTCTGCCCCTTCTATGTGTCCGCCGCCACCTCCTCTTCTTCTGGGTCTGCCCTCCTCTTCTGCTTCTGCTCTGTATGACGTCAGGAGCAGACGCAGAAGAAGAGGAGGCGGTGGCAGACACATAGAGGGGCAGAGAGGATTGTGCCAGCAGCCAGAACGTCTTAATAAAATCCCACCCAGGTGACCTCTTAACTGTAAGGTTTTTAATGTCTTTTTTAAGCTTACACGGGGGCTAGAAACATGGAGGACCCTTCCCTGAATGCAGCAGACATGCTTCATTCTGTGCTGCATTCAGTTTGCCAAGCACTAGGGGGGTGACAGGTCCTCTTTAAGTCAAATTGGTGCCATACACAACTCTTGGTGTGTGCACTGTACCCACCACGCTGCTCTCAGTCTCACTTTGCTACAGGCCAATATTCTGTAAATGATGGAGGATAACAAGCATCTGGCAGCGAGAATAGCTAGGACTATCCAGTCTGCAAGCCAGGAGGTGCCAACCTGAGTTATGAGCTGACAGCCCCCAACAGTAGACTGGCTGAGCTGAACAGTGCAGACCCTGTGTAATGCTCAACACATAAGGTTTAGAATATGGCAACATGAAGCTGTTTAGATCTGGTATGCTGCAAATGCAAGAAAAATACACAAATGGTTTGCCACTAGGGAAAGAGGTGTGACATCTGCAAATGAGGTTCACTTGCCCCTACAAATGGAGAAATACGGCAGTCTGACTGTACCTAATCACTGATGCCAGTGCAAACAGGTGGATGGTATTATGAACGGGGAAGAGGTGAATATACATTTTGCATCTACATATACTTGACCAGCCGGCGCACGACAATAAATTTTCCACAGCTTATAGCAACACAACGGGGCAACATAATGTAATAAAAGTTACATATCCTGAAATGGCTGCCCAAGCCCTATTTCAGGATAAATGACCTGATAGGTTCCCTTTAAGCAGATAGTTTTGTTTTTGGCCTTCATCAAGTTACATATTCTGGTGCAGTCTCTCCTTTCCTTCAAGGCAAAACACTTACATGTTCTTTTACATGTCTTATAATAGCTACTGACAACAGAATCTTGCACTGTCATGTCTAATACTTATAATCCTTGGTGCCTAATAAAAATAAAACTGTAAGTAACTAAGTTACTTCTGATGTAAAAAGAAATACAACAGAAATGTAATCATTGCGGACATTGTTGGCCTTGTTTAGAGTAACCTTTTCAGGAAAGTTTTTGATTTTACACTTTTGTTTTATCCTAACCTTCCTCCAAGAGCCATAACACTTTTATTTGCTGTTGCTACAGATGTATGAGAAAGAGCTTGTGGGAAAAGCTGTAGTTTCATTTTGTCAAACAATGTACCGAATTCATTTTTTTTATTTGATTCGCCATTGTCTAAGGGCCACTTTACACTAGGGATGGGCGAATCTACTCGCTAGGACTCGTTACTCGGCGAGTAGTAAGGGACTCGCAGGACTCGGTACTCGGCGAGTTTCCCAGTGATTACTCGCACGAGTCCAATGCAAATCAATATCAATCCTAGTTTTGTCAGAAACGCTGACAACACTAGGATTGCCATTGTTTGCATTAGACTCGTGCGAGTAATCACTGGCTACTGTGCCAGTGATAGCAGGGAGACTCGCAAAGTAACTGCTGTTTCTTTGCGAGCCGAGTCCAGCTGTCTTCTCTGTGCAGCTCCAGGGTCCTAGAGCCCGCCTCTGCCTGATGTAGCAGTGCTGAGATTGTTCTCAGTCTGCTCATTCCCTGTGTACAGACATGAATGTCTGTGCACAGAGATGATGTAGCAGTGCTGAGATTGTTCTCAGTCTGCTCATTCCCTGTGTACAGACATGAATGTCTGTGCACAGAGATGATGTAGCAGAGCTGAGATTGTTCTCAGTCTGCTCATTGCCTGTGTACAGACATGAATGTCTGTGCACAGAGATGATGTAGCAGAGCTGAGATTGTTCTCAGTCTGCTTATTCCCTGTGTACAAACATGAATGTCTGTGCACAGAGATGATGTAGCAGTGCTGAGATTGTTCTCAGTCTGCTCATTCCCTGTGTACAGACATGAATGTCTGTGCACAGAGATGATGTAGCAGTGCTGAGATTGTTCTCAGTCTGCTCATTCCCTGTGTACAGACATGAATGTCTGTGCACAGAGATGATGTAGCAGAGCTGAGATTGTTCTCAGTCTGCTCATTGCCTGTGTACAGACATGAATGTCTGTGCACAGAGATGATGTAGCAGAGCTGAGATTGTTCTCAGTCTGCTTATTCCCTGTGCATAGACATCTATATTTATGCACAGGGGATGTAGCAGAGAGGACATCGCGTTTTGGACTGCGTCGGACGGAAGAGGATTTTTTTAATTAAAGATGGAGTCCCTAATGGCTTTTTTTTTTATTTCTAATAAAAAATTTTCCTTGTGTTGTGTTTTTTTTAAAACAATTTAATAGAAATTCATGGCGGTCATGTCTAATATTGGCGTGACCGCCATAAATTTCGGGCTTAGGGCCAGCTGATAATACAAAGCTGGCCCTAACCTCTTTATTACCCAGCGTGCCATCGCTACCAGGGCCGCTGGAAGAGCGGGGTTCAGCGCCAGAGGATGGCGCTTCAATGAACGCGCCATCTTCTGGGACGGCTGCGGGCTGCAATTTGCAGCGGGGGGTGCCCAGAAAGCTTGGGCATCCTTGCGCTGCGGATTCCAGCCCCCAGCTGCTTAGCTGTACCTGGCTAGACATAGAAATTGCGCGGAGCCCCACGCATTTTTTTTTTATTATTTCATGAATTTCAGAGTCAGAGTCTCAGAGTCAGAGTCTCAGAGTCAGAATCTCAGAATTTCATGAAATAATTAAAAAAAAATGCGTGGGGCTCCGCGCAATTTCTATGTCTAGCCAGGTACAGCTAAGCAGCTGGGGGCTGGAATCCGCAGCGCAGGGATGCCCAAGCTTTCTGGGCACCCCCCGCTGCAAATTGCAGCCTGCAGCCGCCCCAGAAGATGGCGCGTTCATTGAAGCGCCATCCTCTGGCGCTGAACCCCGCTCTTCCAGCGGCCCTGGTAGCGATGGCACGCTGGGTAATAAAGAGGTTAGGGCCAGCTTTGTATTATCAGCTGCCCTAAGCCCGAAATTTATGGCGGTCACGTCAATATTAGACATGACCGCCATGAATTTCTATTAAATTGTTTTAAAAAAAACACAACACAAGGAAAAATTTTTATTAGAAATAAAAAAAAAAGCCATTAGGGACTCCATCTTTAATTAAAAAAATTCTCTTCCGTCCGACGCAGTCCAAAACGCGATGTCCTCTCTGCTACATCCCCTGTGCATAAATATAGATGTCTATGCACAGGGAAATAAGCAGACTGAGAACAATCTCAGCTCTGCTACATCATCTCTGTGCACAGACATTCATGTCTGTACACAGGGAATGAGCAGACTGAGAACAATCTCAGCTCTGCTACATCATCTCTGTGCACAGACATTCATGTCTGTACACAGGGAATGAGCAGACTGAGAACAATCTCAGCTCTGCTACATCATCTCTGTGCACAGACATTCATGTCTGTACACAGGGAATGAGCAGACTGAGAACAATCTCAGCTCTGCTACATCATCTCTGTGCACAGACATGAATGTCTGTACACAGGGAATGAGCAGACTGAGAACAATCTCAGCTCTGCTACATCATCTCTGTGCACAGACATTCATGTCTGTACACAGGGAATAAGCAGACTGAGAACAATCTCAGCACTGCTACATCAGGCAGCAGGCGGGCTCTAGGACCCTGGAGCTGGGGCAGCCAGAACACAGAGAAGACAGGATCTTATCTGTGCGAGTCAGCGATTACTTACAAAGTAAACGAGCAATGCAAATAAATGACAAAACTAGGATTGCTTCAGGCTGAAGCTTCCGAGACACATCTGCGAGTTGTAAACCTCACACTACTCGCTATTACTCGCTTCCCCATTCATTAACATTGGACTCGCTAGACTCGCAACGAGTAGCGAGTCCTGGGCTCGGACTCGCTAGAGTCAAGCGATTCCGAGTAATTTAGGATTCGCCCATCACTACTTTACACACACCAACCTATCTGTCCAAACTCTGACCAACTTACTGGCTGCAGTGAAATCATGGACACATTGCTCCATTTTGCGGCTGTGCACAATGGAACAATGTGTCCATAATTTCACTGCAACCAGCAAGTTGGTCAGAAGTTGGACAGATAAGTTGGTGTGTGTAAAGTGGCCATAAGACCTGTAACATGTTTTTCTATTGACAGAGCTGTTTGAAGACTTGTTTTTTAAATGGTGATTCAATGTTTTTATTGATACCAGTTTAGGGTACACATAGCATAACATTTAGATTTTGAGTTTTTATTGTTCTTTTTTGTGGAAGTGGGGTGACCAAAATGATGCAATACTGAAGTAGTTTTTTTTTTTCTCCATGTTGTTTATCATATGGGTTAGTTACCGTAGTTCTACATTCTGAGAGACTTGTACGGACATGGTATATTATTATCACTATATTATTATTATTATTATTATTAACAAAATATGTTATTTTATTTATTTCCCTTATTTTATTTTTAATCCCTTACTGAGCATCACTCAGATTTTTACTGACCTGAGAAATAATAGAATAGCATCCCCCAATGGATTAAAATACAGCAGGTGTCAGCTGTATACTATAGCTGAAACCTTGTACCATTGGCTACAATTGGTGTTGACACAGATCATAGCTATTTACTGCTCTAGATACTGTTATCAATAGCGACAGCAGCATCGAGATGGTATATGGAAGGCGACAGCTTCCCCTTTAACCCCATTGATACCCTGACATTGATACCCTGAGTTTGTGATTCTGTGGACCCAATGGTTGCAGTGACAATCGAAAACCAAGTAATGGCCTTGGGGTCTGCCAGCTATGGTGGCCTATTAGGATGGCTGGTAAATTTTAGCCTGAGGGGCAAGCACCCTGCAGTTGCCCATAAGCAGCCTATCTTTATTATATTTACAACTGACCTTTAAAACAGTGACTGGTGGTGGTATTGTGCAGGCATGTACAATTCTGTATATACAATGTATCTGTTAGCAGTCCTCTTCTGCAGTATAAAGACCCCCCTCTTGTTTTATAATCCCATCCACCGCTCTTATCCTGTAATCATACAGTCACCTCATATGCTTATTGTAGTATAACCACTCCATCTGTAACATAATTGCATATACCACAGGTATTATTTGTATTCATAGACATATACATTTTGCAGTAAAATATCCCTATGTGGTATACCGTATTTTTCACTTTTTAAGACACACTTTTGTTCCCCCGAACTGGGAGGGGAAATGGGGGTGCATCTTAAAAAGCAAATGTAAAAAAAAATAATTAAATATTACCCGTGGAGGGGGGTGAGGGGTGCGGCTGTTTAGCGGGGTGCCTGAGGCAGATTCCGGTGGGTTAGGGGCACAGCTGCAGGACCGGAGCAATGGAGATGTACTGGCTGCAGCAAGCGGTAGGCGCCGCCATGTGTTTTGTGTGCAGCCGGCCGGTAGAGGTAGAGACTTCAAATTGGACGCGGGTCTCCATTATGGGCGTGGCCATTTTGTTGAAGCCTCTACAGTTAATGAATACAGCTGGCCACAAAAAACATGGCGGCGCCCACTCGCTGCAGCCGGTACATCTCTGTTGCTCTGGTCCTACAGCTGTGCCCCCCACCCACCGGAACCTGCCTCCGGCACCCCCTGCTCAACAGCTGTATCCTCAGTAAGACATGAGGGTCGTGGGCCATATAGTCAAAGGGTTGGGGATGGGGGCATATATACAGGTTGGGGGGCATATACCGTATACAGGATGGGGGGCATATATACATGTTGGGGGCATATATACATGTTGGGGGAATATATACAGGATGGGGGGCATATATACAGGATGGGGGGACATATATGCCAGAATGGGGGTATATATACAGGAAGGGGGCCATATATAGAGGGCATGTATGCCATGATGAGGGATATATATACACTAGAATGGGGGGGCACATGTACCAGCATAGGGGCATATATACAGGATGGGGACATGTATACCAGGATGAGGGATATATATACCAGGATGGAGGGGTTTATGTACCAGGAAGAAGAACATATATACTGATTGTAAGACGGACACTGGCATTATATGACGGTCCCCATTTAACATTAAAAATGATTTTTTTTCTCTTTTCTTTCACCAAATTTGGGGGTGCATCTAATAAATCAGGTGCGTCTTATAAAGTGAAAAATACGGTAATAATCAACCCCGCAGTCTAATATACACAGATAAACACCTGTAGTATAACTGTCCTGTTATATCATAACCCCCAACACTTGCACTAATATAACTCCTCATAGTATTTTTAGGGTACATACATACTGTCCCTTTTAGAATAGTAAATCACCCCCTGCACTTGAGTATATTTCACTTGCAATTATAAGACCCCTTTTGTATTATAATTACTCTCCCTTGTAGTAAATGCAAATATACCCACTGCAGTATAATCCCTTCAAGTGCCAGAACATGTATATTGGTACGTTAGACAGACAAGGCACATGGATTCACTTCTGCCACCCCCAAACCCTCTCAAAACATCCTAATATTTGGCTCACATAGTGGTTGATAACCTACTTTGTACTCAAACTGATTCAGGAAGAGTTGCCAGACCGTGATACTAAATCATATAAATTTTTATGTCAGAGAGCTCTGCTTCTTTCTCTGTTCTCAGATAAGGCAGGGGAAATACAGAGCATAAATAATAGAGCAGCACAGTGCCCAAAATATACCTCGTACAGTCATCTACATACTTTTCTGCACACATATAAAGGGGTTTTCCAGTTTCAGGACATCTTGATCCTAAAACTGTGCTTTACTTCCCCTACCTGAATTTAGGGAGGAAACTCTGCTGCTTCTGATGCCTGCTATTGTCTGCAGTGGTGACATCACGTAGACAACATTGCAACCAATCAGTGAGCTCAGCGGTTCTGCCCAACTTGATGGCATGGACAACTGGGAGCTCACTGACTGATTGCAGTGCTACTGATATGATGTAAGCGCTGCAGACAATAAGGCCATGTGCACACATTGAGTGTTTGGTGTGGTCTCAGTATTTGTAGCTAAAACCAGGAGTGGTGATAAATACAGAAGAGGTGACATGTTTCTATTATACTTTTCCACTCCTGGTTTTAGCTTACAAATACTAAGGTAAAAAACTCACCTAACACTCAATGTGTGCACATGGCCTTACAGGCACTGGACTTGAGGGGGGGAGTAAAGCTCAGTCTGTTTTCTTTTGTAAGGCAAACTGCAGTCAGGAAAAAATAGCTTTTTAAAAGAGAGAAGATAGGTGGGCTCAAGAGCAGAGGAGATGACAGTTGTGTTAAACCCCGGTACCTGCCTATAAGGCTAAGTGCCCACAGTCAGGATTTCCTACGTTCTGGACACAAAATGTTTTCTCATGCAGAAACACTAATGTTCTCTGCAGAAGAACACGCTGTTCCTACCCATGATAAGGATTCTGGCCATGGCGTATTTTGAGTGTGTTCTCTGCTGAGAACCCTCGCATATCTGCAATAAACTAACATGCTGAGGCTGGAAAGTAGCGCACCATGTCAGTTTATGTTGCAGAACAAAGAAGGACAGTAGGCTCAGGATTTCTGTTATTGTACTGTACATCACAGCATTCTGGACGCAGCGAAAACACTCTGCATCCAAAATGCTGCTAAGCCTGATCATGGGCACTCACCCTAATAGCTACTGTAACTCTAATTATTGCCAGAGATTATGCAAAAAGAGAAGGGGGAGGAAACCTCAAATCAAATGCCTAACTCACTTTCAATGACTAATGTAGCAATAGAAGCAAATCTAAAATCAAACTTAACTTTTAATACACAATTATAAAGGGTGGGTCACACATATCAAAGGACAAACAACATAATCCCAAACCGTCTTTTTAAGGACAAACTGGGATAAACATTGGTATATTCTCTGAAAGGTTAATTGTAACAGTGGTGACCAGTATCTACTTCTTAATTAGAAAAACTGAGTACAATATATACCCCCTCATTACCATAAATATAGGGAAAGAAACAAAAATATCACCCAATTGGTACGATCGGGGGTGCACAAACGAATCTCTCAGCTCAGGTTCACCACAAATTTTCATGGATATTTTGTCATCAGGAGACCAGAGTGTTTTAGTAGGTCCTATCATAGCACTTGACCTGGCACTCAAAAAAGGCTCCTGCCCTGATAAGGGCAGTCCACAGCTAACCCTTTATCCAAAGTGTCCCTGGATTGTCTAAAGTATATGCCTCCTGACAAGTTTCTTCTCTGGTTGAGATTAGTCTGATCTGGTGATTAGGTCAGATGTAAACTAGACATATAGGAAATGTTACTAACATGTTATGAGTAGTAAAACTATCTGGATTAAGGGTATAAACTTTAAAAGTTTGAAAATTGCTAATTTTTCTAAATTTTCATCAAATTTCCAGTATTTTCATAAACGTACGCAAAACATAACCTAAATCTTCCACTAACATAAAGTACAATATGTCACAAAAAAATCTCAGAATCATACTTAAGACATCCAATAGTTATTTACTATATAAAAGCGCCATCCAGGAGAACTCAGGTACTAACAGACATTTTGTCACGTGGACTCCTTGGATCCTCTTCAGAGACTCCTCAGCACTTGCCGCATGGTTATTCTGATAAGAACATATACACAATGTGGTATGCAAGTAGTGACACACCCCGGGAAACTCTCACCCTCACCATTCTTTCCTTCTTGCCCCCTTTCCTTCTATTTAAATTTCTTCTTTTCCCTCTCAATCCTCCTAACTTAACCACAAGTTTCTTTACTAGTCTTTTTCACCTGTTCCTGATAACATGGTTTAAATTAGTTTATATGGTGTTTATTTTCCATAATTCAATCATCTGATGATCCTTGACCCACCAGATGGTTTAGTTACTTTTGTAACATGAGAGATGTTTTCCTTAAATACCCATTGGAGTATCTTTCAGATTTCTGCTGTGTAACTGCATTACCGCACTGGTGTGGATCATCTTTATGCCTACAATGTTTACACTACCAATGTTTTGTACCTTATTACTCTGAACTTGTTTTCTGAATAAAAATTGATTTAACATAAAAGTGCTATACAGTCTGTCTGTAAATTTGTCCCCAAAAACAATTCCACCTATAGGACATTGTGTACATTACAAAAGGCAGTTAAACTGGAATGTGAGAATTTAACTATATTTGGTTGATCAGTCAAGTTTGGCTGATCATTCAAAATCTGTGCCGAGATGGGACATCCCAAAAAGTACGGAGATAATATGAAAAGGAAAGCAGCAAAACAGAAAAGGCAACGACAGGCAAACGAGATGACTGAACAAAGAGAGCATTGCCTTAACCAAGCCACTACATAGAAGTGCATGCGTGTTGCACATGATCACCCCCAGTCCAGACCAGATCATCACAAAATGCCATTTTGCAGCGACAGTGCTGATAACACAAATCTCCAGTGTCAAGATCAATGAGATACTCACAAGATGCTGCATCACAGAGAGCACCCTGCGCGGCTGAGTCTCCAACGTCAAGATCTATGTTGACAAATAATGTAGTATCACAACGCAAGCAACAAGAAAATTTTCCATTGTTCAGATCTACAAAACTGTTACATGATGCACCATTACATCATTGGCACTGTGATAACGAATCACCGCAATCCAGAGCAATGAGACTGTCAAGGGATGCAGCATCAAACAGGTGCCAACATAATGATGTATTAAAGGAGTACAGAACTATTAGACTGTCACAGCATGCAACATTCCACCGCCAGCACCGTAATGACGAATGTATGAAGTACAAATCTATCACACTATCATAGGGAGCATCATCCCACCGCCAGTACCATAATAACGAATCTACGGAGTAAAGATCTATCAGACTGCCAAAGAATGCAGCATCACACAGGCAGTACAGTAATGACCAATCTACAGAGTACAGATCTATCAGAATGTCACAAGATGCAGCATTCCACCGCCAGTATCGTAAAGACGAATCTACGGAGTACAGATCTATCAGACTGTCGCAAGATGCAACATTCCACCGCTAGTACAGTAATGACGAATCTATGAAGTACAGATCTATCAGACTGTCGCAAGATGCAGCATTCCACAGCCAGTATCGTAATGACGAATCTACGGAGTACAGATCTATCAGACCGCAAAGGGTGCAGCATCAGAGGCAGTACCATAATGATGAATCTATGGAGTACAGATCTATCAGACCACCAAAGGGTGCAGCATCAGAGGCAGTACCGTAATGATGAATCTATGGAGTATAGATCTATCAGACCGCCAAAGGGTGTAGCATCAGAGGCAGTACCGTAATGATGAATCTATGGAGTACAGATCTATCAGACCGCCAAAGGTGCAGCATCAGAGGCAGTACCGTAATGATGAATCTACGGAGTACAGATCTATCAGACCGCCAAAGGGTGCAGCATCAGAGGCAGTACCGTAATGATGAATCTATGGAGTACATATCTATCAGACTGTCACAAGATGCAACATTCCACTGCCAGTACAGTAATGACGAATCTATGAAGTACAGATCTATCAGACCGCCAAAGGGTGCAGCATCACACAGGCAGTACCGAAATGATGAATCTATGTAGTAGAAATCTATCAGACTGTCACAAGATGCAGCATCCCCACCACCAGTATTGTAATGACGAATCTCCGGAATGCAGACATTATCGTTGTATCGTGTTTATTTTTATTACTTCACCAAGAAAAGCAGCATTTTCAACAATAACAGCATTCATGATATTTAACATACACACACCAACTTTGTTGTTTGCACGTTGTACAATTCTACGCGATAGCTGAGTTTTAAACGCACTTATTTTTATTTAATTTCATAACCTAAAACATTGACAACAAAGTTCAACTAATTTATAATTGCACACTTTCTAGAATCGCACAAAGCAATACAATCAGGCCCTTATCTAATTACCAAATAAAATTACATATGTCAAATTTGAAAAATTTGGTTTAATTAGGTGATTTATATTTTTATATTCTTTTGAAATTTTTATATTCTTTTGAAAAAAAAAATATTTTTACACTAGTTTTTACTCCCCTTAGGGGACTTGAACCTCAGATCGCTTGTACAGTGTCACGCTTTTACATAGGATTGGTATGATATTCCTGCTCAACCTCACTCAAGTAAATGGGATTAATCTGTAAAACAGTCTGTTGTCAAGGATGGTTCTGTGTGTGGGAAAAATAAAAAGCAGATCCTTTTAACTGATCCTAAAAAGCTATTTTTAGATCAGATCACCTTCATCTTCATATCTTGTACTGAAATAATAAAATATTCGGTCATTACCAAAAGCTTTGTGTTTTATTAAAAATGTTACTTTAGAAAATCACAAAAGCTTTAGCTTAACCCACTTAAATGTGTGCTACAAGCTCTTCTGACCTGTTCATTTTACTAAGTATTACTAGATTTTTGTATTTCCTGTTTGTATTTCCCATGAAAAAGATCAATTTTGGTGCATATTTTCTTAATACTCTATATTCTGAGTTGCTTTGTTGTTCCTCCTGCAGAGACGTATCTAAGGGGGACAGGCGGGGTATATGATCCAGGCGCCGCCAGGCCACCTGATGCAGCTGTCCAAGGTGTCTTCCTGGCGGCTGCATTTTGCCACTCCCCATAGAGGGAATTGGCTGTTCTCTGAGCTAGCTGTCAAGCTGACAAATGCCTCATCAGAGGTGCAATGCGCCAGCTCCAAGTGATCGATTGTGCTCACATTTTTCAGAAGCACGTACAAGTGAAGCACTGACAGTCAGTACTTCCAGGTCAAAACGACATCAGCAGCATGATTAGGTCAGTTGATCACAAAGCAGACATCAATCGCCGGTGCCACATAGGTGGCCAACAGCATTGGTGGTAAATACTCTTGTGAAGTTGACACCAAAGATTTATTGTAATCAGGGGAGGGAGGGAGGAAATTTGAAGAACAAGCATGGGGAGAGCTAGTTAGGAAGTGTATACAGATACAGTATAGGGAGCAGGGGGAGTGTAAGTGGACACTGTGTGGGGAGCAAACGTAGGTGGATGAAATTTGAGGACACAGTACGGGTAGAGAGGGTGGGGGGAATATATATCATAGACACAGTATGGGAAGCAGGGGTAGTGTATGTGGACACTGTATGGAAAGCAAATGGAGGTGGGTAAAATTTGAGCACACAACATGGAGAGCAAGGAAGTTTGCGTACAGTATAGGGAGCAAGGGGGAATAGGTGCATATATAGTATGGGGAGAGAGGGTGTACTTTATGTGGACACTGTATGGGGAGCAAATGGGTGGAAGAAACTTGAGGACAGAGTATAGGGAGCAAGTAGAGATTTGTGGACAGTATGGGGAGCTAGTAGGTGAATTTGAGGACACAGCAACGGGGAGGAATTTGAGAACAGTATGGTGAGCAAGGGGTAAACTTGAGGACACAGTATGAAGAGCAAAAGAGGTAAATTTGAGGATACAATATGGAGAGCGAGGGGGTGGGATTGGTTCGGACACAGTATGGGGAGTAAGAGGGGGATGACTGTGAACATTAAGGGTAGCGAGGAGGGAATGGGTGCAGACACAGTATTAAGAGTGAAGCGGGGATGAGTGTGGATACAGTATCAGGAGCACGGCAGGGGACAGTTGTTCATACAGTATGGAGAGTGAGGGTGGGATGGATGCAGACAGCATGGGGAGCGAGGCAGGGGATGGGTGCGATACAGTATATGGTGTGAACAGGATTGGTGTGGGCAGTATAGGGATTGAGGGGGGATGGATGCAGACACAGTATGGATAAATGAGGCGGTTGAATGGGTGCGGACAGAGCTTGGGGAGCGAGGGGGTAAAGGATACAAACAGTATGGGGAGTGAGGGTGGATGGGTGCAGACACAGTATGGAGAGCAAAGCAGAGCATGGGTGAGAACAGTATGAAGAGTGAGGGTGGATGAGTACATAGTGAGAAGACAGTATGGGATGAGAAAAATGTGAGGTAGCACAGAATAGAGACTGGCCAGGTGGGGTGGTGGTATGGAGAGGGAGTAGCATGGGGGACAGTGTGAGGCCACAGCAAGTATGGGAAAGTATGTCGTGGAGGAGTGGCACAGTAAAGAGACTGAACAGTATGGAAAGGAGAGGGCAGTGTGGAGGGCATGTACTATAAGAGAGTTTGGGCAATTTTTGTAAAGGGAACACAATGGGGATCAATTTTTATTCAGACACACAGCATACAGCAGATTTTTTTTCAGGAGCATTATAATCATGCAGCTATTTTTAAGGGCACTATGCAAGTCTGTGGTGTAGAAGACTGGAGAAAATGGAAGTTTGCATAGATGAGCTGTGGCCATGAACAGTCATCATAACATTTGGACAAGATAAAGAATAGAAAGAGAACAACTCCGATCAGAGACAGGGTCATCTATAAGGTACCTGGATGTAAATTATTTGATACTGATTTATTCTCTTTAGAACTATGGTTCCTGTAAGGGTACCGTTACACAAAGCAATATTGCTTGCAATTTCACTGGCAATTTGCTGACTCGTGAAATCATGGACACATTGTTACATTTGTACACGGCAACAAAATAGAACAATGTGTCCATGATTTCACTGCAACCAGCAAATTGCCAGTGAAATTGAAAGCAATATTGCTTCGTGTAACGGTACCTTAAGGTTCGCTGACTGATGATTACTGATAGCAACAAGTCCCAATATCTCCTTACTATTGTCAAGGATGTACTGGAAGTTGTAGGTTAACGAGATACAAAGGTATATGGGTCTGATCAGACATTACAATTCATGTACCATCTACTGGTCTTAGTGATGTATTCCTGTACTTATGAAGGTTTTGAAGCTGTGCTTCTGTACTTTTGGGGGTTATAAGGATATATTTGTGTAATGCTCATGGTTCTGATGATGAATTTCTGCACTGCTGATGTTTCTGATTATGTAATTCTGCACTGATGGTGGTTTTGGTGATGTATTCCTGTACTCATGTTGGTTCTTATGATGAATTTGTATACTGCTGGTGGTTCTGGTGAAGTATTCTTGTGCTGTTATTGGTTCTGATCCTGTACACATAACAATGTATAAGTTGTAAGATTTTGTTATACATAACTATTTTAATAAACTGTTGTGCTGTCTGACAAGTTAAGGTTTACTATGTTTTTAGTTATGTTATGTGCATTAAAGAGGTTATCCAAGTTTCTGATGAGTCTAAGTCACTGTAGGTGACAGCAGGCTTCTGAATTCTCACAGTGCGCACACTGCACGCTGTCAGGGTTCTCTGGTGCTGGCGGTGATAGTGGGAGGTCGCAAGTATACAATTTGCTTACATACAGTCACATTCTAACTAGACATACGTTGCCTCACTCAATGAAATTGAATTGAGCAAGACCTGACATGTCTATTAGGAATGTGGCTAGAAGAATACAAATTGCCATCCACTCTTGCCACTGGCATAGGAGAATTCTACACGTTTGAGTAAGACAAAGTACGGTAGTTCTCTAGTACTCAGACAACCTGTTCTTAATCCGTATATTTCCCCCTTATAAAATAACAACTCCTATTCATCTCCGATGCCAGCATCGGTCCAGCTGTGTTAGCACTCCCTCTCCCAGCAGCCAATCAGCAAATTTTACCAGAAATTTGTTTTGCAGCAATAACGTCACCACAAATCTCAATACTGCAAAGCCTCTATTTGCACTGGAAGAATGTGCATTGAATCTCTTTTGAGCTCTTTAATGCAAAACAAAATTAGGTGTGGTAATAAGCTGCCCTCCTGATTTCTGTTGCATCAAGAATAAAAAGAATAATGTTATTAAATTGCTATGCTACAGTATATCACAGATCACTCAATTTACAGTCACACTGACTCTGCAGATCCTTTACCTCCCTATCATTTGAATATCTATATTATAATTTACAGACTTAGAATGTAACTTCTATTTTCAATGTTTTTAAGCATTATAATTTTACACAGCAATTATGTTTTGACTTTCATATCTCCTCTCTGTGATTATAACTTGAAGATCCTTCACCAATTTGAGCGTGTTAAACTGGCCACATCATGGAATTCTGGCTGCAAAGCTGAATAAAACATATGGGGCTATTTATCAAAACCGACGATTCTTTTGATGACGGCGTGTGTTAGAGTGGATATTCCTGATTCATTAAGAGGTACACACTTCTTAATTAATCAGGCAAGTCGCAAGTGATTTGTACCGCTATGTGTTCCATAACAAAAAGCTTACTACAGCCTCCACTAGAGAATGATTTGTGTCATAGCAAATGCCTCTACTCAACATGAATTTCACAAGTGACAGTCGCCACGCAACAGCATACCCCATTGCACTTTAGCTCCACCCATTTTGTTGGACTTGGAGTGAAAATGGCATGAAAATTCCAGAAATTGCAATTTTTCTGCACAAACTTGAATTGCGCAAAAAATTGCTACTTTTCAAAGCTGTTTTGACAGAAATTTGGAGAAAAAGCTTTGGTGAAGTACCCCCATGTTCTTTATTTTTTACTTTATCATCTCTGTTGCAGAGACATTAGGTTGTAAAGTTTAGGTTATAGCGTACAGGTTCAACAAGGCATTACTAGAGATTTTTCTCTGGGGGTGTCTACTTCTTCTAGTGCATGATGTTGACCAATTGTAAGGAGGAGAAAAAGAGAACAGGCCTCAAAAGAGCTTAGAAATGTTTTCTCCTGTAAAGGACATGCATTGATGGACAGTCTGCTCACCTAAGTAATTTCAGTGCAGAGCTTTCAAGAAGCCAAGAGCAGAGAAGAAGGGAGTATTAACAACTTTTATCTCACCTCAGTGTGGGGGGGAGTGGGATACACCAGAGAAAACAGCAGTTTGAGAGAGGAGCTGAAGCTGCAGAGGTGAATTCAGACAAAGTTTAGCTCTGCTGTACTGCCCCTCCCCTCACACTGCTGTGATTTGAAAGTTGATAGTAATCACACTCATTTCTGCTCTACTGGCATCACTTTCTAATCACTCATAGATTTGTAGTGAGATTAATGAGAGCAGGACTCTCTGTTATTATGTGTGCCAGACAGAAGAAATCTGGCTCTAAACTATTGTGGGGGGGGGCGTGCCCTTTTGAATGTTGCTGCCTGCTTATGATTGGTCAATATCATAAGGGAGAAGAAGTACACACCCTGGAGGAAAATCTCTGGTAACGTCGACTTGGGCTTATCATAAATTATATATTACTTACACTACACAAGATAATATCTCTGCAATGGAGAGGGAAAATTAAAAAATAAAAGATGTTTTGTTCAACTCTGCGGCCACTATTCCATTATGCAAACAGTTTAACAAATCTGTTGAAAGATCCCCTTTGACGCGTTTTTATGATATATTTGTAGATCATTAATTTAGCGATTTACATTTATCTAATTAACAAGTACTGTATTTCTGAAAGCAATAAGGATATAAAAAGAATAAGTAGCAGAAGTTTCCCTTGGCAAGATATAACAATCATTATCCCAGGAACTGCAATACACAGTATATACTGTACTTCATAGAAGCACACTACTGGCTTTCAGAGCTTTTGAAATTCAGGTTGCTATAGTGATATCATTAAATAGAACCTAGTTCACAAAAATCATCCTACATGAGGTACGTTGCTAAGTTACTGTGCCTGAAAAAGTACATGTATTCACAATTGTAAAGTGAAATATGATCTCTGATATTTTCCTACAGTAGTACCACGTACATAGCATACCGCTATTTGGTAATGTATGGCAGCTGGGCTAAATCTTTTACTGATCACACTACCTCTGTCCTGTTCTATAGGATGTCCAACTAGCCACATCTATCGTAACTTGTAAGACTGGGTTCAAAATAGAAATGTTATCATTTGTGTTCAGTGTTATGCTGTCTTAATATTAGCTTTGATGCCTAAAATATCTTTTAACAGTATAGAAAAATATGTTGATCCATGGGAGCCATCACCTTCAATAAGCAGCAGATTTAGGCTGGTTTCACATTTGTGTATGAAACCGCAGCGTACTGAACGCAGCCAAACGCATGCGCAATGCGTTCCTATGTTTAACATGGGAACGCAGGGTACCTGCATTTGGCTGTGTTCAGTTGTGTTTGCGTTCAGATGCGTATAATTTGTGCACCCTCTGAACGCAACCTGTTGCATTTATTGTGCGGTCGCGGGTGCTTGTTTTATCAGCAAGCGCACAAACAATACATGGAAGTGAATGGATCCGCAGTGTCCTCCGCATGACAGCACAGGAGAATGCTGGGGATCACAATGAAATCTCTCCCGGTGGCCGCCGCTGACCTCCCGGGAGATTAGCGGCAGGCCACCGGGAGATCAGCTGGAGCAGCCAGAGATCTCCTCCTCCCGGCCGCCACTGATCTCCCGACAGTGTTGGCGCGGGTGATTTGAAGAAACAGCTGATCTGACAGCTGTTTAAATCTCCCGCGCCGACATCACCTCTTCGGTGTCGGCACGCGAGATTTAAACAGCTGTCAGATCAGCTATTTCTTCAAATCTCCCGCGCCGACACTGTCGGGAGATCAGCAGCGGCCGGGAGGAGGAGGATCTCCGCCGCCCGGCCGCCGCCGAGATCGCTGATTGGCTGGCCGGGCACCATACTGATGTGAACGCATCCGGAGAATCTCCGCTGCATTCACATCAGTATTGCAGTAATTGCACTGCGTTTGCGTCTGCATGCCCTCCGCATGCAGACACAAACCCTAGTGTGAAGGTCGCCTTAATAGTTATGAGAGCCTACAACGTTCTTATGTTCTATACAACTGCGAGCCAAGAAGGGCCCTGGTCTTTGTTAATTACAATACATTCAGGTGTGTATGGAGCCTCCCAAAACGGCAATGCCAATTGTTGAGGGAAAAGACTCTGGTAATTTGGATTTTTGGATTTCCACATACACAATCCTTGCACAATCCTTTGCTCCCACAGAAGGTAATCGATTTTTCCATCTCACTATTGAAATTAACAGGTACTTTCACCGCATGTTCAGGCCAAGTGCACATGTTGAGTATTTGGGGAGTCTTTACCTCAGTATTTGTATGATTATAGCAATACCAGATATATAGTTTTCCATATGCTTTGCTACTTTTACACACTGAAAACAATTTTATAAAATTGAATTTGTTTTTGTATCACCATATTCTGGGAGCTATAACTTTTTTTTGTCAAATGAGCCATATTAGGGCTTGTTTTTTGCATGACAATTTGCCATTTTCATCATTTTTTTCACATATGAGTTTTTCATAACTTTTTACAGAATGTTATGTGTCAGTATGAAGTAAGAGCAACATTTTTGCCATATTTGTTTTCCGTGATTTTGTGTGCTTTTGTTTGTTATTTATTTATTTTTACACATTTTCTTCGACTTTTATATATTTTTTATTTGGTACCAGTGTGGGACATAGACATTTTATACTTAGATAGCCTCATGCACTGCAATACTTATGTAATGCAGTGTTGGAGACCTGTCAGTGACTCACTGGCAGAGCCTGTTAGACCCTGCTTATAGCAGGATCTAATAGGGCACTGTGCCCTAGGTTCATAACATGCCCTCAGGGTATCATGACAATGATTATAACGCACAATTACAATCGCAGTGGGCCAATCTTGTCAAAGGGGGTCTTTTACCACTTTTTAAGGTGTTAATTGGCTCTAATCGGTTCCGAAACTGGTTGGGGCCAATTTCCGTAAGTGTCAGCAGTCATATACAGCTGTTACCTGTGGACAATTTTTCCTGCTGGGGTGCTATTATTTACTTATCTCTCAGCGTCGT
>JARQOC010000004.1:314361325-314382685 GCA_033576535.1 Allobates femoralis
TGCAGTATAATCCCTTCAAGTGCCAGAACATGTATATTGGTACGTTAGACAGACAAGGCACATGGATTCACTTCTGCCACCCCCAAACCCTCTCAAAACGCCCTAATATTTGGCTCACATAGTGGTTGATAACCTACTTTGTACTCAAACTGATTCAGGAAGAGTTGCCAGACCGTGATACTAAATCATATAAATTTTTATGTCAGAGAGCTCTGCTTCTTTCTCTGTTCTCAAATAAGGCAGGGGAAATACAGAGCATAAATAATAGAGCAGCACAGTGCCCAAAATATACCTCGTACAGTCATCTACATACTTTTCTGCACACATATAAAGGGGTTTTCCACTTTCAGGACATCTTGATCCTAAAACTGTGCTTTACTTCCCCTACCTGAATTTAGGGAGGAAACTCTGCTGCTTCTGATGCCTGCTATTGTCTGCAGTGCTGACATCACGTAGACAACATTGCAACCAATCAGTGAGCTCAGCGGTTCTGCCCAACTTGATGGCATGGACAACTGGGAGCTCACTGACTGATTGCAGTGCTACTGATATGATGTAAGCGCTGCAGACAATAAGGCCATGTGCACACATTGAGTGTTTGGTGTGGTCTCAGTATTTGTAGCTAAAACCAGGAGTGGTGATAAATACAGAAGAGGTGACATGTTTCTATTATACTTTTCCACTCCTGGTTTTAGCTTACAAATACTAAGGTAAAAAACTCACCTAACACTCAATGTGTGCACATGGCCTTACAGGCACTGGACTTGAGGGGGGGAGTAAAGCTCAGTCTGTGTTCTTTTGTAAGGCAAACTGCAGTCATGGAAAAATTGCTTTTTAAAAGAGAAAAGATAGGAGGGCTCAAGAGCAGAGGAGATGACAGTTGTGTTAAACCCCGGTACCTGCCTATAAGGCTAAGTGCCCACGGTCAGGATTTCCTATGTTCTGGACACAAAATGTTTTCTCATGCAGAAACACTAATGTTCTCTGCAGAAGAACATGCTGTTCCTATCCATGATAAGGATTCTGGCCATGGCGTATTTTGAGTGTGTTCTCTGCTGAGAACCCTCGCATATCTGCAATAAAGTAACATGCTGAGGCTGGAAAGTAGCGCGCCATGTCAGTTTATGTTGCAGAACAAAGAAGGACATTAGGCTCGGGATTTCTGTTATTGTACTGTACATCACAGCATTCTGGACGCAGCGAAAACACTCTGCATCCAAAATGCTGCTAAGCCTGATCATGGGCACTCACCCTAATAGCTACTGTAACTCTAATTATTGCCAGAGATTATGCAAAACGACAAGGGGGAGGAAACCTCAAATCAAATGCCTAACTCACTTTCAATGACTAATGTAGCAATAGAAGCAAATCTAAAATCAAACTTAACTTTTAATATACAATTATAAAGGGTGGGTCACACATATCAAAGGACAAACAACATAATCCCAAACCGTCTTTTTAAGGACAAACAGGGATAAACATTGGTATATTCTCTGAAAGGTTAATTGTAACAGTGGTGACCAGTATCTACTTCTTAATTAGAAAAACTGAGTACAATATATACCCCCTCATTACCATAAATAATTTATAGGGAAAGAAACAAAAATATCACCCAATTGGTACGATCGGGGGTGCACAAACGAATCTCTCAGCTCAGGTTCACCACAAATTTTCATGGATATTTTGTCATCAGGAGACCAGAGTGTTTTAATAGGTCCTATCATAGCGCTTGACCTGGCACTCAAAAAAGGCTCCACATCTAACCCTTTATCCAAAAGTGTCCCTGGATTGTCCAAAGTATATGCCTCCTGACAAGTTTCTTCTCTGGTTGAGATTAGTCTGATCTGGTGATTAGGTCAGATGTAAACTAGACATATAGGAAATGTTACTAACATGTTATGAGTAGTAAAACTATCTGGATTAAGGGTATAAACTTTAAAAGTTTGAAAATTGCTAATTTTTCTACATTTTCATCAAATTTCCAGTATTTTCATAAACGTACGCAAAACATAACCTAAATCTTCCACTAACATAAAGTACAATATGTCACAAAAAAATCTCAGAATCATACTTAAGACATCCAATAGTTATTTACTATATAAAAGCGCCATCCAGGAGAACTCAGGTACTAACAGACATTTTGTCACGTGGACTCCTTGGATCCTCTTCAGAGACTCCTCAGCACTTGCCGCATGGTTATTCTGATAAGAACATATACACAATGTGGTATGCAAGTAGTGACACACCCCGGGAAACTCACCCTCACCATTCTTTCCTTCTTGCCCCCTTTGCTTCTATTTAAATTCCTTCTTTTCCCTCTCAATCCTCCTAACTTAACCACAAGTTTCTTTACTAGTCTTTTTCACCTGTTCCTAATAACATGGTTTAAATTAGTTTATATGGTGTTTATTTTCCATAATTCAATCATCTGATGATCCTTGACCCACCAGATGGTTTAGTTACTTTTGTAACATGAGAGATGTTTTCCTTAAATACCCATTGGAGTATCTGTCAGATTTCTGCTGTGCAACTGCATTACCGCACTGGTGTGGATCATCTTTATGCCTACAATGTTTACACTACCAATGTTTTGTACCTTATTACTCTGAACTTGTTTTCTGAATAAAAATTGATTTAACATAAAAGTGCTATACAGTCTGTCTGTAAATTTGTCCCCAAAAACAATTCCACCTATAGGACATTGTGTACATTACAAAAGGCAGTTAAACTGGAATGTGAGAATTTAACTATATTTGGTTGATCAGTCAAGTTTGCTTGATCATTCAAAATCTGTGCCGAGATGGGACATCCCAAAAAGTACGGAGATAATATGAAAAGGAAAGCAGCAAAACAGAAAAGGCAACGACAGGCAAACGAGATGACTGAACAAAGAGAGCATTGCCTTAACCAAGCCACTACATAGAAGTGCATGCGTGTTGCACATGATCACGCCCAGTCCAGAACAGATCATCACAAAATGCCATTTTGCAGCGACAGTGCTGATAACACAAATCTCCAGTGTCAAGATCAATGAGACACTCACAAGATGCTGCATCACAGAGAGAACCCTGCGCGGCTGAGTCTCCAACGTCAAGATCTAGGTTGACAAATAATGTAGTATCACAACGCAAGCAACAAGAAAATTTTCCATTGTTCAGCTCTACAAAACTGTTACAGGATGCATCATTACATCATTGGCACTGTGATAACGAATCACGGCAATCCAGAGCAATGAGACTGTCAAGGGATGCAGCATCAAACAGGTGCCAACATAATGATGTATTAAAGGAGTACAGAACTATTAGACTGTCCACCGCCAGCACCGTAATGACGAATGTATGAAGTACAAATCTATCACACTATCATAGGGAGCATCATCCCACCGCCAGTACCGTAATAACGAATCTACGGAGTAAAGATCTATCAGACTGCCAAAGAATGCAGCATCACACAGGCAGTACAGTAATGACCAATCTACAGAGTACAGATCTATCAGAATGTCACAAGATGCAGCATTCCACCGCCAGTATCGTAATGACGAATCTACGGAGTACAGATCTATCAGACTGTCGCAAGATGCAACATTCCACCGCTAGTACAGTAATGACGAATCTATGAAGTACAGATCTATCAGACTGTCGCAAGATGCAACATCCACAGCCAGTATCTTAATGACGAATCTACGGAGTACAGATCTATCAGACCGCCAAAGGGTGCAGCATCAGAGGCAGTACCGTAATGATGAATCTATGGAGTACAGATCTATCAGACCACCAAAAGGTGCAGCATCAGAGGCAGTACCGTAATGATGAATCTATGGAGTACAGATCTATCAGACCGCCAAAGGGTGCAGCATCAGAGGCAGTACCGTAATGATGAATCTATAGAGTACAGATCTATCAGACTGTCATAAGATGCAACATTCCACCGCCAGTACAGTAATGACGAATCTATGAAGTACAGATCTATCAGACCGCCAAAGGGTGCAGCATCACACAGGCAGTACCGAAATGATGAATCTATGTAGTAGAAATCTATCAGACTGTCACAAGATGCAGCATCCCCACCACCAGTATCGTAATGAAGAATCTCCGGAATGCAGATATTATCGTTGTATCGTGTTTATTTTCATTACTTCACCAAGAAAAGCAGCATTTTCAACAATAACAGCATTCATGATATTTAACATACACACACCAACTTTGTTGTGCACGTTGTACAATTCTACAGCGATAGCTGAGTTTTAAACGCACTTATTTTTATTTAATTTCATAACCTAAAACATTGACAACAAAGTTCAACTAATTTATAATTGCACACTTTCTAGAATCGCACAAAGCAATACAATCAGGCCCTTATCTAATTACCAAATAAAATTACATATGTCAAATTTGAAAATTTTGGTTTAATTAGGTGATTTATATTTTTATATTCTTTTGAAATTTTTATATTCTTTTGAAAAAAAAATATTTTTACACTAGTTTTTACTCACTTTAGGGGACTTGAACCTCAGATCGCTTGTACAGTGTCACGCTTTTACATAGGATTGGTATGATATTCCTGCTCAACCTCACTCAAGTAAATGGGATTAATCTGTAAAACAGTCTGTTGTCAAGGATGGTTCTGTGTGTGGGAAAAATAAAAAGCAGATCCTTTTTACTGATCCTAAAAAGCTATTTTTAGATCAGATCACCTTCATCTTCATATCTTGTACTGAAATAATAAAATATTCGGTCATTACCGAAAGCTTTGTGTTTTATTAAAAATGTTACTTTAGAAAATCACAAAAGCTTTAGCTTAACCCACTTAAATGTGTGCTACAAGCTCTTCTGACCTGTTCATTTTACTAAGTATTACTAGATTTTTGTATTTCCTGTTTGTATTTCCCATGAAAAAGATCAATTTTGGTGCATATTTTCTTAATACTCTATATTCTGAGTTGCTTTGTTGTTCCTCCTGCAGAGACGTATCTAAGGGGGACAGGCGGGGCATATGATCCAGGCGCCGCCAGGCCACCTGATGCAGCTGTCCAAGGTGTCTTCCTGGCGGCTGCATTTTGCCACTCCCCATAGTGGGAATTGGCTGTTCTCTGAGCTAGCTGTCAAGCTGACAAACGCCTCATCAGAGGTGCAATGCGCCAGCTCCAAGTGATCGATTGTGCTCACATTTTTCAGAAGCATGTACAAGTGAAGCACTGACAGTCAGTACTTCCAGGTCAAAACGACATCAGCAGCATGATTAGGTCAGTTGATCACAAAGCAGACATCAATCGCCGGTGCCACATAGGTGGCCAACAGCATTGGTGGTAAATACTCTTGTGAAGTTGACACCAAAGATTTATTGTAATCAGGGGAGGGAGGGAGGAAATTTGAAGAACAAGCATGGGGAGAGCTAGTTAGGAAGTGTATACAGATACAGTATAGGGAGCAGGGGGAGTGTAAGTGGACACTGTGTGGGGAGCAAACGTAGGTGGATGAAATTTGAGGACACAGTACGGGTAGAGAGGGTGGGGGGAATATATATCATAGACACAGTATGGGAAGCAGGGGTAGTGTATGTGGACACTGTATGGAAAGCAAATGGAGGTGGGTAAAATTTGAGCACACAACATGGAGAGCAAGGAAGTTTGCGTACAGTATAGGGAGCAAGGGGGAATAGGTGCATATATAGTATGGGAGAGAGAGGGCGTACTTTATGTGGACACTGTATGGGGAGCAAATGGGTGGAAGAAACTTGAGGACAGAGTATAGGGAGCAAGGAGAGATTTGT
Organism: Allobates femoralis; assembly: GCA_033576535.1. Taxonomy (NCBI): domain Eukaryota; kingdom Metazoa; phylum Chordata; class Amphibia; order Anura; family Aromobatidae; genus Allobates; species Allobates femoralis. The sequence goes on from JARQOC010000004.1 coordinate 314,367,095, forward strand.
GGACAGTATGGGGAGCTAGTAGGTGAATTTGAGGACACAGCAACGGGGAGGAATTTGAGAACAGTATGGTGAGCAAGGGGTAAACTTGAGGACACAGTATGAAAAGCAAAAGAGGTAAATTTGAGGATACAATATGGAGAGCGAGGGGGTGGGATTGGTTCGGACACAGTATGGGGAGTAAGAGGGGATGACTGTGAACATTAAGGGTAGCGAGGAGGGAATGGGTGCAGACACAGTATTAAGAGTGAAGCGGGGATGAGTGTGGATACAGTATCAGGAGCACGGCAGGGGACAGTTGTTCATACAGTATGGAGAGTGAGGGTGGGATGGATGCAGACAGCATGGGGAGCGAGGCAGGGGATGGGTGCGATACAGTATATGGTGTGAACAGGATTGGTGCGGGCAGTATAGGGATTGAGGGGGGATGGATGCAGACACAGTATGGATAAATGAGGCGGTTGAATGGGTGCGGACAGAGCTTGGGGAGCGAGGGGGTAAAGGATACAAACAGTATGGGGAGTGAGGGTGGATGGGTGCAGACACAGCATGGAGAGCAAAGCAGAGCATGGGTGAGAACAGTATGAAGAGTGAGGGTGGATGAGTACATAGTGAGAAGACAGTATGCGATGAGAAAAATGTGAGGTAGCACAGAATAGAGACTGGCCAGGTGGGGTGGTGGTATGGAGAGGGAGTAGCATGGGGGACAGTGTGAGGCCACAGCAAGTATGGGAAAGTATGTCGTGGAGGGGTGGCACAGTAAAGAGACTGAACAGTATGGAAAGGAGAGGGCAGTGTGGAGGGCATGTACTATAAGAGAGTTTGGGCAATTTTTGTAAAGGGAACACAATGGGGATCAATTTTTATTCAGACACACAGCATACAGCAGATTTTTTTTCAGGAGCATTATAATCATGCAGCTATTTTTAAGGGCACTATGCAAGTCTGTGGTGTAGAAGACTGGAGAAAATGGAAGTTTGCATAGATGAGCTGTGGCCATGAACAGTCATCATAACATTTGGACAAGATAAAGAATAGAAAGAGAACAACTCCGATCAGAGACAGGGTCATCTATAAGGTACCTGGATGTAAATTATTTGATACTGATTTATTCTCTTTAGAACTATGGTTCCTGTAAGGGTACCGTTACACAAAGCAATATTGCTTGCAATTTCACTGGCAATTTGCTGACTCATGTGAAATCATGGACACATTGTTACATTTGTACACGGCAACAAAATAGAACATTGTGTCCATGATTTCACTGCAACCAGCAAATTGCCAGTGAAATTGAAAGCAATATTGCTTCGTGTAACGGTACCTTAAGGTTCGCTGACTGATGATTACTGATAGCAACAACTCCCAATATCTCCTTACTATTGTCAAGGATGTACTGGAAGTTGTAGGTTAACGAGATACAAAGGTATATGGGTCTGATCAGACATTACAATTCATGTACCATCTACTGGTCTTAGTGATGTATTCCTGTACTTATGAAGGTTTTGAAGCTGTGCTTCTGTACTTTTGGGGGTTATAAGGATATATTTGTGTAATGCTCATGGTTCTGATGATGAATTTCTGCACTGCTGATGGTTCTGATTATGTAATTCTGCACTGATGGTGGTTTTGGTGATGTATTCCTGTACTCATGTTGGTTCTTATGATGAATTTGTATACTGCTGGTGGTTCTGGTGAAGTATTCTTGTGCTGTTATTGGTTCTGATCCTGTACACATAACAATGTATAAGTTGTAAGATTTTGTTATACATAACTATTTTAATAAACTGTTGTGCTGTCTGACAAGTTAAGGTTTACTATGTTTTTAGTTATGTTATGTGCATTAAAGAGGTTATCCAAGTTTCTGATGAGTCTAAGTCACTGTAGGTGACAGCAGGCTTCTGAATTCTCACAGTGCGCACACTGCACGCTGTCAGGGTTCTTTGGTGCTGGCGGTGATAGTGGGAGGTCGCAAGTATACAATTTGCTTACATACAGTCACATTCTAACTAGACATACGTTGCCTCACTCAATGAAATTGAATTGAGCAAGGCCTGACATGTCTAGTAGGAATGTGGCTAGAAGAATACAAATTGCCATCCACTCTTGCCACTGGCATAGGAGAATTCTACACGTTTGAGTAAGACAAAGTAGTTCTCTAGTACTCAGACAACCTGTTCTTAATCCGTATATTTCCCCCTTATAAAATAACAACTCCTATTCATCTCCGATGCCAGCATCGGTCCAGCTGTGTTAGCACTCCCTCTCCCAGCAGCCAATCAGCAAATTTTACCAGAAATTTGTTTTGCAGCAATAACGTCACCACAAATCTCAATACTGCAAAGCCTCTATTTGCACTGGAAGAATGTGCGTTGAATCTCTTTTGAGCTCTTTAATGCAAAACAAAATTAGGTGTGGTAATAAGCTGCCCTCCTGATTTCTGTTGCATCAAGAATAAAAAGAATAATGTTATTAAATTGCTATGCTACAGTATATCACAGATCACTCAATTTACAGTCACACTGACTCTGCAGATCCTTTACCTCCCTATCATTTGAATATCTATATTATAATTTACAGACTTAGAATGTAACTTCTATTTTCAATGTTTTTAAGCATTATAATTTTACACAGCAATTATGTTTTGACTTTCATATCTCCTCTCTGTGATTATAACTTGAAGATCCTTCACCAATTTGAGCATGTTAAACTGGCCACATCATGGAATTCTGGCTGCAAAGCTGAATAAAACATATGGGGCTATTTATCAAAACCGACGATTCTTTTGATGACGGAGTGTGTTAGAGTGGATATTCCTGATTCATTAAGAGGTACACACTTCTTAATTAATCAGGCAAGTCGCAAGTACCGCTATGTGTTCCATAACAAAAAGCTTACTACAGCCTCCACTAGAGAATGATTTGTGTCATAGCAAATGCCTCTACTCAACATGAATTTCACAAGTGACAGTCGCCACGCAACAGCATACCCCATTGCACTTTAGCTCCACCCATTTTGTTGGACTTGGAGTGAAAATGGCATGAAAATTCCAGAAATTGCAATTTTTCTGCACAAACTTGAATTGCGCAAAAAATTGCTACTTTTCAAAGCTGTTTTGACAGAAATTTGGAGAAAAAGCTTTGGTGAAGTACCCCCATGTTCTTTATTTTTTACTTTATCATCTCTGTTGCAGAGACATTAGGTTGTAAAGTTTAGCTTATAGCGTATAGGTTCAACAAGGCATTACTAGAGATTTTTCTCTGGGGGTGTCTACTTCTTCTAGTGCATGATGTTGACCAATTGTAAGGAGGAGAAAAAGAGAACAGGCCTCAAAAGAGCTTAGAAATGTTTTCTCCTGTAAAGGACATGCATTGATGGACAGTCTGCTCACCTAAGTAATTTCAGTGCAGAGCTTTCAAGAAGCCAAGAGCAGAGAAGAAGGGAGTATTAACAACTTTCATCTCACCTCAGTGTGGGGGGGAGTGGGATACACCAGAGAAAACAGCAGTTTGAGAGAGGAGCTGAAGCTGCAGAGGTGAAATCAGACAAAGTTTAGCTCTGCTGTACTGCCCCTCCCCTCACACTGCTGTGATTTGAAAGTTGATCACACTCATTTCTGCTCTACTGGCATCACTTTCTAATCATTCATAGATTTGTAGTGAGATTAATGAGAGCAGGACTCTCTGTTATTATGTGTGCCAGACAGAAGAAATCTGGCTCTAAACTATTGTGGGGGGCGTGCCCTTTTGAATGTTGCTGCCTGCTTATGATTGGTCAATATCATAAGGGAGAAGAAGTACACACCCTGGAGGAAAATCTCTGGTAACGTCGACTTGGGCTTATCATAAATTATATATTACTTACACTGCACAAGATAATATATCTGCAATGGAGAGGGAAAATTAAAAAATAAAAGATGTTTTATTCAGCTCTGCAGCCACTATTCCATTATGCAACCAGTTTAACAAATCTGTTAAAGATCCCCTTTGACTCGTTTTTTATGATATATTTGTATATAATTAATTTAGCGATTTACATTTATCTAATTAACAAGTACTATATTTCTGAAAAGAAATAAGGATATAAAAAGAATAAGTAGCGGAAGTTTCCCTTGGCAAGATATAACAATCATTATCCCAGGAACTGCAATACACAGTATATACTGTACTTCATACAAGCACACTACTGGCTTTCAGAGCTTTTGAAATTCAGGTTGCTATAGTGATATTATTACATAGAACCTAGTTCACAAAAATCATCCTACATAAGGTGCGTTGCTAAGTTACTGTGCCTGAAAAAGTACATGTATTCACAATTGTAAAGTGAAATATGATCTCTGATATTTTCCTACAGTAGTACCACGTACATAGCATACCGCTATTTGGTAATGTGCGGCAGCTGGGCTAAATCTTTTACTGATCACACTACTTGTGTCCTGTTCTATAGTATGTCCAACTAGCCACATCTATCGTAACTTGTTCGTAAGACTGGGTTCAAAATAATAATGTTATCATTTGTGTCCAGTGTTATGCTGTCTTAATATTGGCTTTGATATCTAAAATATCTTTTAACAGTATAGAAAAATATGTTGATCCATGGGAGACATCACCTTCAATAAGCAGCAGATTTAGGCCGGTTTCACATTTGTGTATGAAACCGCAGCGTACTGAACGCAGCCAAAAGCATGCGCAATGCGTTCCTATGTTTTACATGGGAACGCATGGTACCTGCATTTGCCTGTGTTCAGTTGCGGTTGCGTTCAGATGTGCATAATTTGTGCGCCCTCTGAACTCAACCTGTTGCATTTTTTGTGCGGTCACGGGAGCTTGTTTTATCAGCAAGCGCACAAACAATGCATGGAAGTAAATGGATCCGCAGTGTCTTCTGCATGACAGCACAGGAGAACGCTGCGGATCACAATGAAGTCTCTCCTGGTGGCCGCCGCTGACCTCCCGGGAGATCAGCTGGAGCAGCCGGAGATGTCCTCCTCCCGGCCGCCACTGATCTTCCGACAGTGTTGGCGCGGGTGATTTGAAGAAACTGCTGATCTGACAGCTGTTTAAATCTCCCGCGCCGACATCACCTCTTCGGTGTCAGCACAGGAGATTTAAACAGCTGTCAGATTAGCTGTTTCTTCAAATCTCGGGCGACCGGCCGCCGCCAAGATCGCTGATTGGCTGGCCGGGCACCATACTGATGTGAACGCATCCGAAGAATCTCTGCTGCATTCACATCAGTATTGCAGTAATTGCACTGCATGTGCGTCTGCATGCCCTCCACATGCAGACACAAACGCTAGTGTGAAGGTAGCCTTAATAGTTATGAGAGCCTACAACGTTCTTATGTTCTATACATTTGCGAGCCAAGAAGGGACCTGGTCTTTGTTAGGGCAGCATGGTGGCTCAAGTGGTTAGCACTGCAGCCTTTGCAGCACTGGGGTCTTGAAGTCCTGCGTTCAATTCCCACCAAGGACACTAAGGACAACATCTGCAAGGAGTTTGTATGTTCTCCCCGTGTTTGCGTGGGTTTCCTCCGGGCACTTCGGTTTCCTCCCACATTGTAAAGACATACTGATAGGATATTTAGATTGTGAGCTCCAAGAGAGACAGCATTACTCATGTATGTAAAGTGCTATGGAATTAATAGTGCTATATAAATGAATAAATTATTATTATTATTAATTACAATACATTCAGATGTGTATGGAGCCTACCAAAACGGCAATGCCAATTGTTGAGGGAAAAGAATCTGGTCATTTGGATTTTTGGATTTCCACATACACAATCCTTGCACAATCCTTTGCTCCCACAGAAGGTAATCGATTTTTCCATCTCACTATTGAAATGAACAGGTACTTTCACCGCATGTTCAGGCCAAGTGCACATGTTGAGTATTTGGGGAGTCTTTACCTCAGTATTTATATGATTATAGTAATACCAGAGATATATAGTTTTCCATATGCTTTGCTACTTTTGCACACTGAAAACAATATTTTATAAAATTTTATTTGTTTTTGTATCACCATATTCTGGGAGCTATAACTTTTTTTTTGTCAAATGAGCCATATTAGGGCTTGTTTTTTGCACGACAATTTGCCATTTTCATAATTTTTTTTTATAAATGAGTTTTTGATAACTTTTTACAGAATGTTATGTGTCAGTATGAAGTAAGAGCAACATTTTTGCCATATCTGTTTTCCGTGATTTTGTGTGCTTTTGTTTGTTTTTTGTTTTTTTTTACACATTTTCTTCGACCTTTTATACATTTTTTATTTGGTACCAATGTGGGACATAAACATTTTATACTTAGTCCCATGCACTGCAATACTTATGTAATGCAGTGTTGGAGACCTGTCAGTGACTCACTTATAGCAGGATCTAATAGGGCACTGTGCCCTAGGTTCATAACATGACCTCAGGGTACCATGACAATGATTAGAACGCACAATTACAATCGCAGGGTGCCAATCTTGTCAAAGGGGGTCTTTTACCACTTTTTAAGGTGTTAATTGGCTCTAATTGGTTCCAAAACTGGTTCGGGCCAATTTCCATAAGTGTCAGCAGTCATATACAGCTGTTACCTGTGGAAATTTTTTCTGCTGGTGTGTTATTATTTACTTATCTCTCAGCGTCGTTAAAAAGCAGTGTTGAGGAATAAGGCCCCTTAACGGCCACCTTCAAAGGGCATATTGGCAGAGGAATAAGGCCCCTTAATGGCCACCTTCAAAGGTCATATTGGCAGTCACTAGGGATTAATGCTTCTGTAATGTCACAGTTGTACCACTGTTTGGAACTTTATTTTTCTTCAGACACTCATACAAAGTAGGTGAAAGTCAGCCAATCCTGCTTATTTTAGTAGGAGTGCCCAACAATCCAATATTTATAGAGATGTGTAGAAGACAGATAAAGAAGGATTAAGCATATAAACCGTTTGCAAGACATATCTGGTGGGTTGGATGGAACAGATTTAGTTAATGATATTTATTTATTTTAATTACTTACATAGCACCATCAATTCCACAGCATTTTACAGACATCATCATTACAGCCCCATTGGGGCTCATAATCTAAATTCCCTAAATTTTCTGTTGGAGGAAACTCTCCTTAACAGTGTCATGGTCCCACAGCCCCAATACTATATGATGGTCCCACAGTCACCACAAAGTATGATGATCCTAATATCTGATGGTGTCCACAGCTCCCCACACAGTATGACGGCCCTATGTCTCCCCACACACAAAATTATGCCCCCACCATACCCTCCACAAGTAATGACTGACAAATTAAAAAAATTATACTAATCTCACCCATGTTTTCCGGGAATACTGCTTTAGTCTGCGCATGGTGTGGCAAAATGCAGGCATAATGTAGTGATGTACGGTAATTGTGCTTGATGTGCTGAGATTCAGGCTTCAAATGCACATGCAGGATAATTGCAAAGGGAGCTGATGGCTCTTTGTTCAATCATTGCATTCAATGGTATCTCCATCCTGTGGCTTAGAGAGTCCTCCAGCTCACAGCCTTCATAGCGACCTCTTAAGGGGGTGTCACACGCGTCAATATCGCCTGCACGATATCGGCTGCACGTGACGTTGCAGCGATATTTACGCGTGTGACATACTGAATCAACCAGCGATAAATCGCTGGTTGATGATCGCCAGGTTTCAGAACCAGCTCTGAAACCTGGCGATTGTCGCCCGGTGGACACGCAGCATCGCTGCGTGTGACACCGGGACTAGCGATATTTCAGCTCCCAGCGCCTGTCACAAGCGCTGGGAGCTGGTCTCCAAGGTACACTGCGGGTAACTAGGCAGCGCGCGCTGCCTAGATACCCGACTGTGTACCTTAGTTACCAGCCTCCTCCGCTCACCGGGTGAGCGGAGGAGGCTGGTAACTAAGGTACACGTCGGGTATCTAGGCAGCGCGCGCTGCCTAGTTACCCGCAGTGTACCTTGGAGACCAGGCTGCTCCCGCTTCCAGCAGGCTGGCAGCGGGAGCAGGACATCGTGGAAACGATATTTAAATCGTTTCCATGATGTCACTGGTCAATTGATCGCTGGTGAGTCTGTCTGTGTGACAGCTCACCAGCAATCAGCCGTCAATGTCGTCAGCGATCATTTCGCTGACGACATTGACGCGTGTGACACCCCCTTTAGTCTGCTGCTAAGGACAGTGCACCCCTGATCAATGAGTTATTTCGCTATGTTATTCCATGTTAATTTTATCTTTTGAAGAGTTAAATTTGCCACCTGCTTTATCTCAGGATGCTATTGTAATCTGTAACTAGCTCTATGTGCTGACAGTTTTTAATGCCTAGATCTACAGTGGAAACAGGATGCTGTACTTGTCTGCTCAAACGCATTAATGCTCTTGTTCGCCTGAAGTTCTTTTGTATGTCTTCCCATTTCTGTGTTTGTAGTTACAAAATAACTGCCATGCAGAATATATAGTATTTCTAGCAAATATCTGTGCATTGTACTACAGGGAACTTTATCTTGCTTATCAATAACAGTAAAATATGTATAGGAATATATATACCGTACACATATGTAAATATATAATCTTCCATATATATACATATTTGGTGTAATATAGGCTTATATATGAAGCCAGCAGAAGATCCAAAAGCACATTAAAAGGAAGCTGTCTCATAGAATAATGCTGTTAATGTGAAGATATAGCGATACTCAGGTTAAGCGTTTAGAAGGTTTTCAACTGCTGTATTCAAAGTGCAGCTTAGAGGAGAAAATTAACTTTCTTCCTCTCAGGAGCCGCTGGCTTTCAGTCATACAGGTGTTTGTAAGATCATCAGCGCCTGCTGTCAGTCAAAGTGCTGGGGCATACTTACAGATGCCACAATGCTGTCAGCAGTTACTGTAGCTGCTCCGTGCATTCCTTTATGACAGAAAGCAGATGGCTTCTGTGAGAAAAAGTTAATTTTCTCCCAGGAGAGGCACTTTTAGTGTAATTGCTAGCCACCTTCCTAACATTAGTAACCTGCAGATTTATAATTTCTTTGTATTGGAGAGGTCGGTATTTACTTAGGATATGGGATATACAAGTGCTTCTCAATTAATTAAAATATCATCAAAAAGTTAAGTTATTTCAGTAATTCAATACAAAAAGTGAAACGCACACATTATATAGAGTCATTACAATCAGAGTGATCTATTTCAAGTGTTTATTTATGCTAATGTTGATGATTATGGCTTACAGCCAACAAAAACTCAAAATTCATTATTTCAGAAAATTAGAATAAATTACACAAATCGCCTCCAAAGGCTTACTAAGCAAATAAAATGGTCCCTTAGTCTGGTTCAGTAGGCTACACAATCATGGGGAAGATTGCTTACTTGACAGATGTCCAGAAGGCAGTCCCTGACACACTCCACAAGGAGGGTAAGCCACAAAAGGTCATAGCTAAAAAAGCTGGTTGTTCACAGAGTGCTATATCCTAGCATAATAATGGAAATGGAACGTTGAGTGGAGGGATAAAGTTTGGTAGAAAAAGGTGCACAAGCAACTGGAATAACCGCAGCTTTGACAGGATTGTTAGGAAAAGGCCATGCAAACATTTAAGGGAGATTCACAAGGAGTGGACTGCTGCTGGAGTCAGTGCTTCAAAAGCAACCACACACAGACGTATCCATCCAGGACATGGACTACAACTGTCGCAATCCTAGTGTCAAGCCACTCAAGAAGTGTCTTACCTCGGCCAAGTAGAAAAAGAACTGAACTGTTGCTCAGTGGTCCAAGGTGTTGTTTTCAGATAAAAGTAAATTATGCATTTCATTTAGCAATCAAGGTCCCAGAGTCTGGAGGAAGAGTGGAGATGCTCACAGTCCAAGCTGCTTGAGGTCTAGTGTGAAGCTTCCACAATCAGTGATGGTTTGGGGATCCATGTCATTTGCTGGTGTAGGTCCACAGTGTTTTGTAAAGACCAAGGTCAGCGCTGCGATCTACCATTAAATTTTAGAACACTTCATGCTTTCCTCTGCTGACAAGCTTTTTGGTGGTGGAAATTTAATTTTCCAGCAGGACTTGGCACCTGTCCACACTGCCAAAAGTACCAATACCTGGTTTAATAACCACTTTATCACTGTGCTTGATTGACCAGCAAACCCACCCGACCTAAGCCCCATAGAGAATCTATAGGGTATTGTCTAGAGGAAGATGAGAGATACCAAATCCAACAATGCAGACGAGGTGAAAGCTGCTATCAAAGCAACCTGGGCTTCCATAACACCTCTGCAGTGCCACAGGCTGATCACCTCCATGCCACGCCGCACTGATGCTGTAATTCATGCAAAAGGATCCTCAACCAAGTATAGAGTGCATTTACTGTACATACTTTTCAGTAGGCCAACATTTATGAGTTAAAAATAATTTTTACAGTTGTTCTTTAAAATATTAAAATTTTCTGAGATCATTACCTTTGGGGTTTCATTGGCTGTAAGCCATAATAGTTAACATTAACAGAAATAAACACTTGAAATAGATCACTCTGTAATGACTCTATATAATATATGAATTTCACTTTATGTACTGAATTATTGAAATAAATTAGCTTTTGATGATATTCTAATTTATTGAGAAGCACTTGTATACTATCTTAAATGTCACAACATAATGAGGGTTTCTTACATAAATATAGTGACATAAAACACAAAACTTCTGCTTCTTTCTTTGCAATATCCTTATGGTTCCTTTTCAAAAATGAAAGTTGGTAAATATGTACACATGGTAGGAAAAGGGGAGTGAGAATATTATGCGGCAGTGAGTGATGGAGTAACTAAACTAAAGTGGGGGGGCACAATTTTCCTTATCATTGAAAAGCAAAAGATAACTTTGTGCTGGCCCTGACATGTGTCAGCCTGCTTAGAAGATGATATATTGCATATTCATCAGAATCAGTGTCTCTCAGCAGGATGGGAACAGCTCTTTGGCTAGAGAATGCAAAATTGGAAAATTAGTACATATGAGAAGAGATGAAGCTGTGCTTTACATGGGACAAAAACCAAAGCAACAACTTGAACACATAGACCCCTCCCTCTACCATGTATACTGAGAGGAACAAGCCCAAAACTAAAAAATAGACAGTAAAAGGCACAAGGGCACCACCCCGCCAAACCACAAGGTGTAATTGCCAGTGGGCAGGAGGCACATTCACCGGGGTGCCAGTCAAAAAGCTAAGTCCAGATAAATACAGCGACAGATGAGAAAAGACGGCACTCACCGGGATGAAGGCAAATCAACAGTGTCTTTTATTGTGGGAACATGGCAAGAATGCAGAGAGGGGGTGCCAAGGGTGACGACGGACCGTTTCGGGCTCTCGCCCTTCGACTGGTATGTGACCAGTCGAAGGGCGAGAGCCCGAAACGGTCCGTCGTCACCCTTGGCACCCCCTCTCTGCATTCTTGCCATGTTCCCACAATAAAGGACACCGTTGATTTGCCTTCATCCCGGTGAGTGCCGTCTTTTCTCATCTGTCGCTGTATTTACCAAAACTAAAAAATGTTTGTATGCGGGAGTACAGCACACGGCAAGACAAAAGCAAAAGGGAATACTGACACTAGGGATAGACAGGAAGCATAACCCCTGACACTTACCCTAGACAACTCTGAGCTCCCTCAAGCTTATCCCTGACTATTGCGCTGGGAAGCACAAACAATAGTACTGATCTACAATAATGACAAAAAGGGAGTAAGACAGATAAGGGTAAAAGAAACATCCAGGCAGTTATGTTCAGAAAGGAGATCAAAGTGGCTTTTCTTTCCACGACTCCCACCTACACACTGATACCAAGGTATAGAAGGCTATCACTGGCAATTACCTAAGCTAAGAGGTGAGTACTTATACCAGAGGGCAGAGGATAAAACTGAAGAGCTGAAATAGGCAGGGTTGGAAAGCCTTGCAGAATTAGCACAAGCGAGATCTTCATGGCTAGCAGGAAATCAAAACAGCCACATCCAGTGAAGATGTGTGTTTAGCTATGCACTGCTACTATCTGAGACATAGAATAGAAGTGACCATTGTTGTGGTAGCCCTGTAGTCTGAAATAGTGCAACATTTTTTAAATTCAATGTAACGCAATGAATTGTAAAAACGTTTTGCATTGAGTGAGGCGACATCTCTATTGTCGGGATGTATGCATATCATGGCCATGTGTCTACCATTCCCAGCTCTGAAACCAGAAAATCCTCACAGTGTGCACAATGTGAGGATTCATAAGTCTGCAGTCACATAGAGTGATTGTAGACTTATGTATTTAGACTGAGAAACCCCTTAAAGTTTTCATGAAATAAGGATGTGTTACGTCACAGTGGATCATGTACTGGCTTAAGTCAATTACCGTATTTTTCGCTTTGTAAGAGGCACCTGATTATAAGATGCACCCCCAAATTTGATGACAGAAAAGAGAAAAAATAATTTTTATCGTTAAATGGGGTCCGTCTTATAATGTTAGTGTCCGTCTAACAAATCATATAGGGTATATGTCCCTCATAGCCCCCTCATCCTGGTACATTGTCCCCATTTTTTTATTTTACTATGGGCAGCAGCACGGGGGCCATATCAAACAAGGGGGGCATGTGCCATCACTGGGGGGCGTAGGCACATATAATATGCGCTGCTCCCACAGTCAATCACCGTGGTGCAGTTTCAGGGTCGAGATGGAGTCGAGATGGAGTCTGCCCACTGAGAAGTGGGGGGTGGACAAGGAGGACAGGGATGTCAGCGTTAGGACTCATCAGACCTGAAGTCACTTTGTCGCAGTTGATGAGCAAACAGACATTGGCCAATGTGTGTACCAAGAACTTCAGAAATAAAAAGATAAGATTTTGAGTTTTTTGAAAAAAACGTAAGTTTTTAAACTTTTTTCTCATATATATATAGCTTGTTAGCATATGTACATCATTGGGAGTAGCCGAGTGCTGCAGAGTATTTTTTTCTAGTTATATACACACGTGGTCAAAATTGTTGGTACACCTCGCTTAATGAAAGAAAAACCCACAATGGTCACAGAAATAACTTGAATCTGATAAAAGTAATAATAAATAAAAAATCTATGAAAATGAACAAATGAAAGTCAGACATTGCTTTTCAACCCTGCTTCTACAAAACGTTTAAAAAAATTAAACTCATGAAATAGGCCTGAACAGAAATTATAGTACTCTCAACTTAATATTTTGTTGCACAACCTTTTGAGGCAATCACTGCAATCAAATGATTCCTGTAACAGTCAATAAGACTTCTGCACCTCTTGAAAGGTATTTTGGCGACTCCTCAAGAGAAAACTGCTCCAGTTGTCTCATGTTTGAAGGTTGCCTTTTCCAGACGGCATGTTTCAGAGATGCTCAATAGGATTTAGGTCAGGGCTCATAGAAGGCCACTTCACAATAGACCAATGTTTTCCTCTACGCCATTCTTGGGTGTTTTTAGCTGTATGTTATGGGTCATTATCCTGTTGCAAGACCCATGACCTGAGACTGGGATCAAGCTTTCTGACACGGCAGTACATTTCTCTCGAGAAACCCTTAATAGTCTTGAGATTTCATTATACTCTGCACAGATTCAAGACACCCTGTGCCAGATACAGTAAAGCAGCCCCAGAACATAACAAAACCTCCTCAATGTTTCACAGTAGGGACAGAGTTCTTTTCTTGATATGCTTCATTTTTCCATCTGTGAACATAGAGCTGATGTGCCTCGCCAAAAAGTTAAATTTTTGTCTCATCTGTCCATATGACATTCTCCTAGAAGCTTTGTGACTTGTCAACATGTAGCTTGGCAAATTCCAGTCTGGCTTTTTTATGATTTTTTTTTTAATAATGGTGTCCTCCTTGGTTGTCTCCCATAAAGTCCACTTTGGCTCACACAACGATGGATGAGGCGATCTGACACTGATGTTCCTTGAGCTTGAAGTTCACTTTTAATGTCTTCAGAAGTCTTTCTGGGGTCTTTTGTTGCCATTCGTATTATCCGCCTCTTTGATTTGTCATCAATTTTCCTCCTGCGGCCAGGTCCAGAAAGGTTGGCTACAGTCCCATATATATTACATTTCTAAATAATATGTGCAACTGAAGTTACATGAACATCAAACTGCTTGGAAATGGTCTTCTAACCTTTACCTCCTGAGACAACTCTTTCCTTTGCTTCCTTTGGTCCATGTTGAGTGTGGTACACACCATGTCACCAAACAACACAAGGAATGTGTGTAGCCCTATATACAGGCCCACTGACTGATTACAAGATTGTAGACATCTGTGATGTTAATTAGTGGACACACCTTGATTTAACATGTCCCATTTGTCACATTATTTTCAGGGGTAACATCATTTCTGTCCACGCCTATTTCATGAGTTTAATTTTTTTTTAATTCTTTGGAAGCAGGGTTGGAAATCAAAGTCTGAATTTCATTTGTTCATTTTTATACATTCTTTATTTATTATTAATTTTGTCATATTCAAGTTACCGTATATACTCGCGTATAAGCCGACCCGTGTATAAGCCGACCCCCCTACTTTTGCCCCCAAAACCTGGGAAAACCTATTGACTCGTGTATAAGCCGAGGGTGGACCCCAGCACAGGTATACAGGCCTCCCTACTCGTAGTATACAGCAGCCTTCCCAAGTGGTAGTATACAGCAGCCTCCCCAGTAGTGTATACAGGCCCCAGCGGTGTATACAGCAGCCTCCCCAGTGGTGTATACAGGCCCCAGCAGTGTATACAGCAGCCTCCCGAGTGGTGTATACAGCAGCCTCTCCAGTGGTGTATACAGCAGCCTCCCCAGTGGTGGTATATACAGGCAGCCCCAGAGGTGTATACAGGCAGCCCCAGTGGTGGTATATACAGGCAGCCCCAGAGGTGTATACAGGCAGCCCCAGTGGTGGTATATAACAGCAGCCCCAGAGGTGTATACAGGCAGGCCCAGTGGTGGTATATACAGGCAGCCCCAGTGGTGGTATATACAGGCAGCCCCAGTGGTGTATACAGGCAGCCCCAGTGGTGGTATATACAGGCAGCCCCAGAGGTGGTGTATACAGGCAGCCCCAGTGGTGTATACAGGCAGCCCCAGTGGTGGTATATACAGGCAGCCCCAGAGGTGTATACAGGCAGCCCCAGTGGTGGTATATACAGGCAGCCCCAGAGGTGTATACAGGCAGCCTCAGTGGTGGTATATACAGGCAGCCCCAGTGGTGGTATATACAGGCAGCCCCAGTGGTGGTATATACAGGCAGCCCCAAAGGTGGTGTATACAGGCAGCCCCAGTGGTGGTGTATACAGGCAGCCCCAGTGGTGTATACAGGCAGCCCCAGTGGTGGTATATACTGGCAGCCCCAGAGGTGGTGTATACAGGCAGACCCAGTGGTGTATACAGGCAGCCCCAGTGGTGTATACAGGCAGCCCCAGTGGTGGTATATACTGGCAGCCCCAGAGGTGGTGTATACAGGCAGCCCCAGAGGTGGTGTATACAGGCAGCCCCAGTGGTGTATACAGGCAGCCCCAGTGGTGGTATATACTGGCAGCCCCAGAGGTGGTGTATACAGGCAGACCCAGTGGTGTATACAGGCAGCCCCAGTGGTTGTATATACTGGCA
>JARQOC010000004.1:314382785-314483121 GCA_033576535.1 Allobates femoralis
ATATATACTGGATTTGGGGCATATACACAGGATGGGGGGCACATATACAGGATGGGGGGCACATATACAGGATGGGGGGCATATACACAGGATGGGGGCATATATACAGGATGGGGGCCATATATACAGGATGGGGGCCATATATACAGGATGGGGGCCATATATACAGGATGGGGGCCATATATACAGGATGGGCACATGTATACCAGGATGAGGGACATACCGTATGCCATGATGGGGGGCATATGTTCCAGGATGGGGGCATATATACCAGGATGAGCAATATAAATACCAGGATGGGGGCATTTATACAGGATGGGGACATGTATACGAGGATGAGAGACATGTATGCCAGGATGAGGGATATATATACCAGGATTGGGGGGTTTATGTACCAGGATTAGGGACATATACACTGATTGTAAGACGGACACTGGCATTATAAGACGGACCCCATTTCACATTAAAAACTATTTTTTTTCTCATTTCCTTCACCAAATTTGGGGGTGCGTCTTATAATCCGGTGCGTCTTATAAAGCGAAAAATACGGTAATATTTTGTTGCACAACCTTTTGAGGCAATCACTGCAATCAAATGATTCCTGTAACAGTCAATGAGACTTCTGCAACCCTTGAAAGGTATTTTGGCGACTCCTCAAGAGAAAACTGCTCCAGTTGTCTCATGTTTGAAGGTTGCCTTTTCCAGACGGCATGTTTCAGAGATGCTCAATAGGATTTAGGTCACGGCTCATAGAAGGCCACTTCACAATAGACCAATGTTTTCCTCTACCGAGAAATTCAGGGAAGGAAGGTGTGCTGCGGTCCGCGCTACCAGAATCATCAAGGAAGACCCAAGGCAAAGTTATAATCCAAACCTTCTTTATTCTCCCCCTACGCGTTTCAGTGCCCACCTGGCACCTTCATCAGTATCCCTGATGGTGCCAGGTGGGCACTGAAACGCGTAGGAGGAGAATAAAGAAGGTTTGGATTATAACTTTGCCTTGGGTCTTCCTTGATGATTCTGGTAGCGCGGACCGCAGCACACCTTCCTTCCCTGAATTTCTCGGTATAACCCCACGTGAGTGGAGCCAGTGGAGGTCCAGCAGCAGCCATCAGGATATTATCCTACATGCCTTCAAGCCAGTTGTGGGTCACACAACTGAAGTAGGTGAGTGGATTGCATTGTTCACCGCTGAAACTTCTAGTGTCTAGTGATAAGGGCACTATTGCGCCTCTTGTCCCCCTCCCCTCTCTCTTTTATTAATGTTTTCCTCTACGCCATTCTTGGGTGTTTTTAGCTGTATGTTATGGATCATTATCCTGTTGCAAGACCCATGACCTGAGACTGGGATCAAGCTTTCTGACACGGCAGTACATTTCTCTCGAGAAACCCTTAATAGTCTTGAGATTTCATTATACTCTGCATAGATTCAAGACACCCTGTGCCAGATGCAGCAAAGCAGCCCCAGAACATAACAAAACCTCCTCCATGTTTCACAGTAGGGACTGAGTTCTTTTCTTGATATGCTTCATTTTTCCATCTGTAAACATAGAGCTGATGTGCCTTGCCAAAAAGTTAAGTTTTTGTCTCATCTGTCCATATGACATTCTCCTAGAAGCTTTGTGACTTGTCAACATGTAGCTTGGCAAATTCCAGTCTGGCTTTTTTATGATTTTTTTTTTAATAATGGTGTCCTCCTTGGTTGTCTCCCATAAAGTCCACTTTGGCTCACACAACGATGGATGAGGCGATCTGACACTGATGTTCCTTGAGCTTGAAGTTCACTTTTAATGTCTTCAGAAGTCTTTCTGGGGTCTTTTGTTGCCATTCGTATTATCCGCCTCTTTGATTTGTCATCAATTTTCCTCTTGCGGCCATGTCCCGAAAGGTTGGCTACAGTCCCATATATATTAAATTTCTAAATAATATGTGCAACTGAAGTTACATGAACATCAAACTGCTTGGAAATGGTCTTCTAACCTTTACCTCCTGAGACAACTCTTTCCTTTGCTTCCTTTGGTCCATGTTGAGTGTGGTACACACCATGTCACCAAACAACACAAGGAATGTGTGTAGCCCTATATACAGGCCCACTGACTGATTACAAGATTGTAGACATCTGTGATGTTAATTAGTGGACACACCTTGATTTAACATGTCCCATTTGTCACATTATTTTCAGGGGTAACATCATTTCTGTCCAGGCCTATTTCATGAGTTTAATTTTTTTTTAATTATTTGGAAGTAGGGTTGGAAATCAAAGTCTGAATTTCATTTGTTCATTTTTATACATTCTTTATTTATTATTACTTTTGTCATATTCAAGTTACTTCTGTGACCATTGTGGGTTTTTCTTTCATTAAGCCAGGGGTACCAACAATTTTGACCACGTGTGTATATCAGATAAACTAAATGTAAACAGTTCAATGTCAGTATTCAATCCATGGGGCTTGAGGGAGTTTAACCTAAATATCCTTTCTGGACATTTTTTCAAAAAAAATTCCTCCTCTCCTATCCTTAGTAAATGTTTGGATACCCCATATGTGTGATCCTCTAAACATTCCTCCATGTTTAGTAGAAAAGTGTTTTTTTAGTAGGGTGTTTTTCATTTTTTAAATTCCGAAATCTCCTGTCACACACAACGACGCAAAAGTGATCCCAACAACGATAATGATCCTTAGGGATCGCTGTTGCGTCACTTTGGGATCGCTGGTGAAATGTCAGTCAGATCTCACCAGCGATGATCTGGAATGATAGGAGGTCGTTGGGAATTGTCACTCCCGGGCATAGTATTGAGATTGTTAGTCGTTCTCACTTTGAAACACAGTGATGCAGCGTTCCCAGCGGGAGACCAACGACTTAAAAATGACCCAGAGCATTTTGTAACGATCAGCAATCTCACAGCAGGGGCCTGATCACTGCTAAGTGTCACACATAACAAGATTGTTAGCGAGATCGCTGTTATGTCACAAAATCTGGGATTTAACAATGATCTCGCTAATGATCTCGTTATGTGTGACGGAGGCTTTAGATGTTCACATATGTGTTTGAACAGTGGTTTAATTGTACGTCCAATATATTTCTTATTATATGGACAAGAAAAAAAATAAATTACTCCTTCAGTCCGGCAGGAAATGAAGTCCATTGTGGGTTTACTTTCATTAAACGAGGGGTACCAACAATTTTGACCACGTGTGTAATTAAATATTACACACATGTGCATAAGGCATATGTACACACACTGATGGGTTAGCTTTTGCACTCGATGTAGATCAATGAACCTAAGGCACCCATACAGTGGGTATGGAAAGAATTCAGACCGGTTTAAATTTTTCACTCTTTGTTTCATTGCAGCCATTTGATGAATTCAAGCAAGCTATTTTTTTTTCTCATTAATGTACTCTCCGCACCTCATGTTGACTGAAAAAAACAGAAATGTAGAAATTTTTGCACATTTATTAAAAAAGAAAAACTGAAATATCACATGATCATAAGTATTCAGACCCTTTGCTCAGACACTCATATTTAAGTCACATGCTGTCCATTTCCTTGTGATCCTCCTTGAGATGGTTCTACTCCTTCATTGGAGGTCCACTGTGTTTAATTAAACTGATAGGACTTGATTTGGAAAGGCACACACACTGTCTATATAAGACCTCACAGCTTACAGTACATGTCAGACCAAATGAGCATCATGACGTCAAAGGAACTGCCCAAAAAGCTCAGAGACAGAATTGTGGCAAGGCACAGATCTGGCCAAGGTTACAAAAGAATTTCTGCAGCACTCAAGGTTCCAAGAGCACAGTGGCCTTCATAATCCTTAAAGAGTTTGGAACCACCAGAAGTCTTCCTAGACCTGGTCATCCAGCCAAACTGAGCAATTGTGGAAGAAATGGATTGCCATCCTGGATAGTATGTTAGAAAAATGTGAGAAGAAGTAACCCCCAAGATCACATGTATCATGAGCTCCATGGAGAATGCAGTATGGTTAGAAAGGTGAGGAGAAAGTTCACACAAAAGTGGAACTATTATCTGCAGCCCTCCCTAGTCGGCGGCCAGTTATGGGCAAAGAATGCGCCTTGGCCTTATGGCAAGGCCTAAACTTCTCAGTGCAAGACATATGAAAGTCTGCATAGGGTTTGCAAAAAAAAAAAAAACACGAAGGACCTCCAGACTATGAGAAATAAGATTCTCTGGTCTGATGAGACAAATATAAAACTTTTTGGTGATAATTCTATGTGGCATGTGAGGAGAAAACCAGACATTGCTCATCACCTGCCCAATACAATTCCAACAGTGAAACATGGTGGTGACAGCATAGTGCTATGGGGGTGTTTTTTAGCTGGATGGACAGGATGACTGTTTGTAATTGAAGGAAACATGAATGCAGCCAAGTACAGAGATGTCCTGGATGAAAACTTCTTTCAGAGTGCTCTGGACCTCAGACTTGGCCAAAAGTACAACTTCTAACAAGACAATGACCCTAAGCACACAGTTAAAATAACAAAGGAGTGGCTTCAGGACAACTCTGTGACCGTTCTTGACTGGCCCAGGCAGAGCCCTGACCTAAAACCCAAACTTGACGCATCTCATTGGAAAGACCTGAAAATGGCTGTCCAACAAGTTCACCATCCAACTTGACGGAACTGGAGAGGATCTGCAAGGAATATGGCAGAGGGTCCCCAAATCCAGGTGTGAAAAACTTTTGCATCATTTACAATAAGATTCATGATTGTACTAGCTCAAAAGGGTGCTTCTACTCAATACTGAGCAAAGGGTCTGAAAATTTATGACCATGTACTATTTCAGTTTTTCTTTTTTAATAAATTTGCAAACATTTCTACATTTCAAGGTTTTTTTCAATCAAGATGGGGTGCAGAGTGTACATTAATGAGAAAAAAATGAACTTTTTTGAATATATCAAATGGCTGCAATGAACACAAAGAGTGACAAATTTAAAGGGGTCTGAATGTTTTCCGTACCCACTGTAGTTATTATATCAATGGTTATCCATTCTTTGATAACTATTGGTTGGTGCTCTGGGAATACTCTACAAGACTAGGCATTTTGGAGATGTTCTGATTCATATCGCCATCACAATTGTCTCAGAATGCTTTTCCATTTACCCCCTTTCAACACACAGGCCTGATTCATTATTGTTGTTTCTCCAATTTTACTGAGTAATTTACTGTATATACTCGTGTATAAGCCGACCTGTTATAAGCCGACCCCCCTACTTTTGCCCCCAAAACCTGGGAAAACCTATTGACTCATGTATAAGCCCAAAGGGTGGACCCCAGCACAGGTATACAGCCCCCAGCAGTGTGGTATACAGGCCCCCCCAGTGGTAGTATACAGCAGCCTCCCCAGTGGCATATACAGGCCCCAGCAGTATATACAGCAACCCCAGTGGTATACAGCAGCCTCCCCAGTGGTATATACAGACCCCACCAGTATATACAGCAGCCCCAGTGGTATATACAGACCCCACCAGTATATACAGCAGCCCCAGTGGTTATACAGACCCCACAGTATATACAGCAGCCCTTCAGGCGCAGTATATACAGCAGCTCTCTGGGGGTATACAGCAGCCCCAGGGGTATACAGCAGCCCCCAGGGGTATACAGCAGCCCCCAGGGGTAATACAGCAGCCCCCAGGGGGTATACAGCAGCCCCCAGGGGGTTATCAACAGCCCCAGGGGGTATACAGCAGCCCCAGGGGGTATACAGCAGCCCCCAGGGGGTTATACAGCAGCCCCCAGGGGGTATACAGCAGCCCCCAGGGGGTTATACAGCAGCCCCCAGGGGTATACAGCAGCCCCCAGGGGGTATACAGCAGCCCCCAGGAGGGGTATACAGCAGCCCCCAGGGGTGGTAACAGCAGCCCCCAGGGGGGTATACAGCAGCCCCCAGGGGTATACAGCAGCCCCCAGGGGTACACAGCAGCCCCAGGGGTATACAGCAGCCCCCAAATGCTGGCACTCACCCCCCCTCCTTGTAAGGGCCCCCCGCTGCTTATCTTACCATCCTGGTCTTCTGCTCAGCGCCGGTCTTCTTTGCTCCGTTCTCCATGCTCCGTCCTCGCTGCATCCGGGATCCCCGGCCGTCGCGCGATGACGTCATATGCCTGCGACGGCCGGGGATCCCGGATGTAGACGGACGGGAGCATGAAGAACGGAGCACCGAGGACCGGCGCTGTGCAGAAGACCGGGAAGGTAAGATAAGCAGCGGGGGGGGGGGCCCTTACAAGGGGGGCGAGTGCCAGCATTTGGGGGCATATATGCACTGCTTCCCCCTGCCGCTGATTGACAGGGGGAAGCAGTGCATATATAATGAGCGGCCCCACGTGACGGGGTCGCTCATACAGCAGCCTCCCCCCGCCTCCTCCAGCCTCCCCAGCCCCGGACACAGCCCCCACCACGCAGCCTACCGTATTGACCCGTGTATAAGCCGAGGGGGAGACTTTTCAGCCCAATTTTTGGGCTGAAAAACTCGAGTTATACACGAGTATATACAGTACTTTTTTTTTGTGGCTTTAGTACAGTGATGGCGAACTCCAGGCCTCGAGTGCCACCAACAGTGCAGGTTTTCAGGATTTCTTCAGCATTGCACAGAGGTTGGAATCATCACCAGTGCAGGTGATTATATTATCACCTGTGCAATATAAGGAAATCCTGAAAACCTGCACTGGTGGTGGCACTCGAGGCCTGGAGTTCGCCATCACTGCTTTAGTATATGCTTTATATCCTTATTGTCTATAACATGTACAAAATGTTTAAGTTGTCTTACTTTTTTAAACTTTTTTTTTTTCTTCCTCAACAACTTTACTCAATAGTAAAATACAATTTTACCATATGTCACTTTTTATTGTGCATCTTACTGTAGCCTCCTGCTGGAGTAAGGTTTCTGATAAAGTTTCTAATTTGGCACATTTTTAAACAAACATCGAACTTTTGAAAAGATTTGCAACTTTTTGTCCTAAAATTTAGGATTGGTTAAAAATAAAAATAACATTTTAGATTTTGCAACAAATTCATAAATCAAGAGTGCCATTTTGAAGAATTTGGTAAAGAAAACATCAGCAAGCACCACAAAACAAAACAAGATTAAAAAGAAAATTGACTTTAATAATCGCAAATGATGAATCGGAGTAATACATTTTGATATTTTTAATGACTGACTGTTCACTTGATGCCTAATGTATGCTGCCCTAGACATATACCATTGTAACCATTGATAAGTAATGTTATTCTCTTCAGTTGTCGGTGGCTGAACTGTACTGAATCAAATGATCGGTGTTCTAATTTAAAAATTATACTGTGACCATTTCTTTTATATTTCAAATACTGTATATACTTGAGTATAAGCCGCATTTTTCAGCACAAAAATTGTGCTGAAAAGTGCCCCCTCGGCTTATACTCGAGTCAGCATACGGCTGAGTCAGTGTCCGGGGGCTGGAGCAGGCGGGGGGAGGCTGTAATATGAGCGGCCGGTCACGTGGGGCCGCTTATTAGTGCAATGCAATATGCACTGCATCCCCCTGTCCATCAATGGCAGGGGGAGCTGGGCATATTACATTGCGCTCCCCCCCAGTGGTATATACATGCTCTGTCACCGCGCGTCCTCGTCTCCTTCCTGCTTGTACCCGGCCGGCGCAGCTGCAATGACTTCATTGCTTCTGTGCGGTCACATGACGCCGGGTAGAAGCAGGAAGGAGACGAGGACGCGCGGTGACAGAGCAAGGAGGGTACGTATGAAAGCTATTCTTTTACAGGTGTGCGGCAGCAACCGGGGGCCTGTACACCACTGGGGGGGCCTGTATACCACTAGGGGGCCTGTATACCACTGGGGGGCCTGTATACCACTGGGGGGGCCTGTATACCACTAGGAGGGCCTGTATACTACTAGGGGGGCCTGTATACCACTAGGGAGCCCTGTATACCACTGGGGGGGCCTGTATACCACTGGGAAGCCTGTATACCACTGGGGAGCCTGTATACCACTGGGGGGGCCTGTATACCACT
This sequence comes from Allobates femoralis, assembly GCA_033576535.1. Lineage (NCBI taxonomy): Eukaryota > Metazoa > Chordata > Amphibia > Anura > Aromobatidae > Allobates > Allobates femoralis. The sequence continues at coordinate 314,390,810 of JARQOC010000004.1, forward strand.
GGGGGGGCCTGTATACCACTGGGGGGCCTGTATACCACTAGGGGGGCCTGACACTAAACTCTGCAGGGTAATCAATACAGAGGAGGACAATTTTATATTACAGGAGGATTTATGTAAACTAGAAGCTTGGGTTGCTAAATGGCAAATGCGCTTTAATGGGGATAAATGTAAAGTCATGCACTTGGGCAGAGGAAACAAAAGGTATAATTATGTGCTTAATTGTAAAACACTGGGCAAAACTGTCACTGAAAAAGACCTGGGTGTATGGGTAGATGACAAACTCACATTTAGTGGCCAGTGTCAGGCAGCTGCTGCAAAGGCAAATAAAATAATGGGATGCATTAAAAGAGGCATAGATGCTCATGAGGAGAACATAATTTTACCTCTATACAAGTCACTAGTGCGACCACACTTAGAATACTGTGTACAATTCTGGTCTCCGGTGTATAAGAAAGACATAGCTGAACTAGAGCGGGTCCAGAGAAGAGCGACAAAAGTCATTAGAGGACTAAGGGGTCTGCATTACCAAGACAGGTTATTAAACTTGGGGTTATTTAGCTTGGAAAAACGAAGGCTTAGGGGTGATCTTATAATAATGTATAAATATATGAGGGGACAGTACAGAGACCTTTCTAATGATCTCTTTACTCTTAGGCCTGAGACTGGGACAAGGGGGCATCCTCTACGTCTGGAGGAAAGAAGGTTTAATCATAATCACAGACGCGGATTCTTTACTGTAAGAGCAGTGAGACTATGGAACTCTCTGCCACATGCTGTTGTAATGAGTGAGTCTCTACTAACATTTAAGAAGGGCCTGGATGCCTTTCTTGAAAACTATAATATTATCAGTTATACATACTAGATTCTTTGATAGGGCGTTGATCCAGGGAATTAGTCTGATTGCCGTATCTGGAGTCAGGAAGGAATTTTTTCCCCCAATGTGGAGCTTAGTGTTGCCACATGGTTTTTTTTTGCCTTCCTCTGGATCAACATGTTAGGCTATGGGTTGAACTAGATGGACGTAAAGTCTTCCTTCAACCTTAAAAACTATGTAAAAACTATGTTACCACTGGGGGGACCTGTATACCACTGGGGGGCCTATATACCACTGGGGGGCCTGTATATACAACTGGTGGGAGCCTGTATATACCACTGGGGGGGCCTGTATATATCACTGATGGGGGCCTGTATATATCACTGGGAGGGCCTGTATATATCACTGATGGGGGCCTGTATATATCACTGGGGGGGCCTGTATATACCACTAATGGGGACCTGTATATATCACTGGGGGGGCCTGTATATATCACTGATGGGGGCCTGTATATATCACTGGGGGGGCCTGTATATACCACTAATGGGGGCCTGTATATACCACTGGGGGGACCTGTATATACAACTGGGGGAACCTGAATATACCACTAGGGGGGCCTGTATATATCACTGATGGGGTCCTGTATATATCACTGGGGGGGCCTGTATATATCACTGATGGGGGCCTGTATATATCACTGGGGGGGCCTGTATATACCACTAATGGGGGCCTGTATATACCACTGGGGGGACCTGTATATACCACTAATGGGGGCCTGTATATACCACTGAGGGGGGCTGTAACCTCTGATGGGGGGCCTGTATATACCACTGATGGGGGGCCTGTATATACCACTGATGGGGGGCCTGTGTATACCACTGAGGGGGGTTTGTATATACCACTGATGGGAGGCCTGTATATACCACTGATTGGGGCTGTAACCTCTGATGGGGGGCCTGTATATACCACTGATGGCGGGCCTGTATATACCACTGATGGGGGCTGTAACCTCTGATGGGGAAGAACTGTACACAAGTGATGGAGGTCCTATATACCAGTGATGGGGGATTATATACCAGTAATGGGGGGCCTTTTATCATGATGAGAGGGGCTGTATACCATGATGAGAGTCTGCTTCATTTTCCCCCCATGGCTTATACTCGAGTCAATAAGTTTCCCTAGTTTTGGAGGGTAAAATTAGGGGCCTCGGCTTATACTCGGGTCGGCTTATACTCGAGTATATACGGTACATACAGTGCTGTGCAAATGAATTGGGACAAAGCATTTTTGTAAGGAAAATTGGGGTAACCAGTCAGTGATTCAAACCAGTTTTAACTGTTGAACAGGTGTGAGTGTACAACCTTGAGTAACAAAATGTGGTTTGACTGGTTTTAGTCAGAAAATAACAGCTAGCTGCCCCCTCAGCTTCAGTTGAGTGCTTGTTTCTGTGAGGAGTGGTTTAGTGTACTTTTTCTCTCAGCGTGATTCGTGCCTGTAAAAATGGATGTTACTCCATGGAAGAGGTCTAGAATTATTACTCTTAATGAACATACAAGTCTGAATGTAAGAGAAATTGCTTCCACCATTGGTATTGGAAAATCTACCGTTTCAAGAATAATTCGCACACACAATGAAACTGGATCGTTTTCTCCAAAATGAAAAGGGAAATGTGGAAGAAAAAGGAAAACGACACCAAGAACTGATAAAACACTTATCAGAAATAGAAAAATTAATGCAAGAAAAACAAGTAAAGACTTGCTTTGTCCCAATTAATTTGCACAGCACTGTATTTAATTGAAACAGATTTCCTACACATAAAGGCATTTCTGAAATATAATCCAGGTGCTGCACCTCATTCTGGTGCTCGCTTCGTACTCCACAGCATTAAATTAACACACTGCGGAGATGTGGAAGGATGACAACCCAAACTGCATCTGCCGAAACGCATCATTTTAGGGGTGGGGGGGGGGGTGAGGGGTTGAATTTTTGTCTATACGTATAACGTTTTTGGATTCATTAAATACTGAAGTTTTTGCAAAAACAACTACTACTGTTCCCTCAACGCTCGCTGGAAACACTTTTCTTGTTTGAAAAAGTGTTTGACCCCATCCTGATTTTTTATTCTTTTTCATGTTTGTCACAATTAAATGTTTCAGATCACCAAATTTAAGTATTAGACAAATATAACACAAGTAAACCCAAAATGCAATTTATAAATGAAGGTCTTTAGTATTAAGGGAAAAAGAAATCCAAACCTGCAAGGCTCTGTGTGAAACAGTGATTACTCCCCTCCCCCCTAAAACATTAATCTAAAAGTTGGTTGGGCCACCGTTAGCAGCAACAATCGCAATCAAGTGTTTGCGATAGTTGCCAATGAGTCTTTTACAATGCTCTGGAGAATTTTTCCCCTTCATCTTTGCAGAATTGTTGTAAGTCAGCTACATTGGAGGATTTCTGGACATGAACCACCTTTTTAAGGTCATGCCACAACATTTCAAACGGATTAAGGTGAGAATTTTGATTGGGTCACGCCAAAGTCTTAAGTTTGTTTTTCTTAAGCCATTTAGAGGTGGACTGTTGGTTTGGTTTGGATAATTGTCCTACTGCATGTCTCAAGTGCGCTTCAGCTTGAGGTCATGAACAGATTTCTAGACATTCTCCATCAGAATTTTTTGGTAGACTAGCAGAGTATTCTTTCAAAAGTCTTGGGAATCACCAAGATGTTTTCTGGCAAAACTGAAATGAGCCTTTATGTTCTTTTTGCTCAGCAGTGATGTGGAGACACAGGGATCAGTGGGTGCTCTCATCTGCTGGCCCGATTACCTTTAGAAACGCTACATGGATCAGGGCTCTATCCTCTTGACGCCCAAACTCTTTAACCATGGACAAAACACTACTCAGGTAACACAAGGCGAGGGAACTAAACATTATAGACTTTATTGGATACCCAACAGTCAAAGGCATATAACACATACTCAGCAAAAATTCATGATATAACAAGCAACAGAGCTTCACCCTTCTGCTGGCACACCAGGGATTAGAAAATTTTGCTTTCGGGACTTCCAGGGCCAACTACTCCAGACCAGCAGCCACTCCTCTTTTGACAGGCACCCACTGAGAACGGATAGCAGCAAGGTTAGGAACTAACCGAGCACTGCGAAATATGTCTCAGGTGACTGACCTGTCCCAACCTGAGTTCTTCAAGAAGTCTCTGATCTTCCAGCCAATCCTAGGATCCTAGGCTGAAGTCCTATAGAATATGATACAGTTTCAAAAGATCCTCTAGTCGGAACAAAGCTCCTAGACTGAGGCCATGCAGAATATCAACCACTGGTGACTGAAGCAAGTCCTTTTTACACCCCAAGCCTTCATCTAAGTGTATTGTGTTCCTACTGAATTGGTTGTAAAAAGCAGTTCTCTCACTGTCAACAGTTCAATCCGACTGCATAATTTTCCTCTGAATGATGTAGACAAATTGGGCTGATTCACTTTACATTTAGGTGGAAATCCACAAACTAAGACAAAGGGGGCTCTGATCAATCTGACAAGAAACAATGACTTACTTCTCATGAGTTATCAAACAAAAGAATAATATGTCTGGCCTAACTCGCGACAGAAATGGTAAAATGCTGTCATCACAAGTGACTTTCATCTTCTGCGATGCGGACCATTTTTGCTCAGTCTCTTTCTAATGGTGGAGTCATGAACACTGACCTTAACTGAGACAAGTGAGGCCTGCAGTTCTTTTTATGTTGATTTGGGGTCTTTTGTGACCTCTTGGATGAGTCGTTGCTGCGCTCTTGGGGTAATTTTGGTATACTGCTTTTGAAAGCCTAAGTGTTAGCTGAAATATCCAGTGCAATGAATAATAAATAATTCATGCTTGACTTTTTGGCGAGTGTCGAGAAATCTCTTTTAGATTGCACTTACTCTTAATGCACTACCTATTCTGACAGAGTGCTGATGATATGGTGATTTTACTTGGGCCAAATTCTGACTGATGACAACTCATTCTTACATCAGTGTTTGAGCTTATCACAATTTTGGCACTTTTGTTTGTCCATTCACATTTGGAGAATTGAGCAAAGTTCCTGAGATTTAGGGAGTTTCCTAGCTATAGAGACAAAATTTCAATATAATGTTTAGCAAGCCACTTAGTTATCAGTTTTTCATTGTGATCTGTTGCTCCATCATGCTGGAAAAAAAGCAATGCTCGTCACTGAATTTCACTTAAAATCGTTGGGCAAAGTTGCTCTTAGAGGACGTTTAAATATCATTCGATATTCATGTCAGTGTTCTACGGCAAAATTGTGAATGAGACCACTCCTGGGGATGAAAAGCACTAAATGATCTCAAGTTGCTTAACTGTTAGCATGACACAGGACTCATGATAGCGCTCACATTTTCTTCTTCAGATAATCATTCTTCCAGATCTCCAGTTTGAAGGGGACTTCATTAGAGAAAATATCTTTGCCCTAGTTCTCTGTAGTCATATTCCTGCAATTTCTGTAAATTTATTTTCTCTGATAAAGCCCACATCAAACTGTTTTGACATCTGGTAGAATTATCGTCTGGAGTAGAAAATGTTAGAGCCAACATAAGTCCTGTGTCATGCAAACACTAGAGCATGCTGAACCCATTCATGGGGTTACGGTACTTTCCATTCAGTGGAGCAGCATCATTCATAATTTTGCCTAAGAACAATGCCAAAAATTGAGAATGGTATCTAAACATTCTCAATAATTCAAGGTTTGATTGTAGAGAAAACTGTTATAAAGGTTATGGCAAAGAGGGCAGAAGATGAATCCAGTGTGCAGCAGTGCATCACTATGTGGGGTTGAGTTTCTTTTATTACTCCCCTGCGGGCTCTAAGTCAAACCCTCCTCCCTCCCTGTCACTCTTTACCAGGCACAGGACATCTGACATCGCGCTTGGTCATAGTGGAATGCCATTTGTCCTGTGTGCCCAAACTTTTCTCTCCCTCCCTTCCTCGCAGCCCACTTATCACTGCTGTTTCCACTGATTCTCCTGTGATCGCACGTGGTGACAAGCAGGAGAAAACTCTGCCCCCTCCAGTCTGCGCATCCCTGGTCTCCTCACAGTCACAGATGACAGTAGCGGGGATCTGTCCCGGTTTCCTCTCCTGCATGTTCCTGTGATCTGTGCCTGTGAGGAGACCGGAATACTCCTAGACTGGAGGGGGCGGGCTCTTCTCCTGCCTCCAAGACCAAGAGCGATCACAGGAGAATCAATGAGAAGCAGCAGCAGCAGCAGTGATAGCGGGTGGCAAGGGAGTGAGGGAGCGATAAGCTTGGGCACACAGGACAACTGGCATTGCACTAGGACCAAGCGCTATGTCAGACATCCTGTGCCTGGTAAAGAGTGCCGCCTGAATCAACATTATCCTTGCATGATAAAGAGTGACAAGGAGGGATTGGAGAGAGGGAGGGGGAGGGTTTGGCTTAGCTCCCACCGGGGAATAATAATAAACCCATCCCCACATAGTGACACACTGCTGCACAGTTTGTTTGTCTCCTCCCCTCTTTGTCATAACTTTTATGACAGTTTACTCTGCAAACAAACCTTTCATCACTGAAGTAAAGGTATGATTGCAATCAGCATCCCAGTGCCTGTAAGACACTGTCGTCACTTTATAGCCCTAAATCAAGCTGGTTGATTTCCTTTAAATTAATTCAATTACTTGAGATCACTAGATATACATAAATGATGCACCAACACCAGAGCATACTTCCCTGATTGTGCTAAATTAATTGTTCAATCATGACAATGGGGCATATGTATCAAACTAAATGTACCAGATATCCGCAGTAAATATGTGACAAAAAATTGTGAGCTCTGGCATAGGGCATCAATGCATAAACAATAGAGCACCCCTTCAAGTTTTAAGTACAAACTATCACCCTATTTATCATGTAATTTAGACACTTTTTATGACTTGTCTGACAAGGGACCTTGCTGAAAAGAGTATGTTTTGCAAAAAATGGGGATGGGATTTAACCAGCAGGTTTTAGGTCTATAAAGTGAAGCCACTACCTTACAGGCTCTGGGATACTGAGTGCAATATACCTTTACTTCAAGGATTCCAAATATGATTGTAGAGATAAATGTTATAGAAGTCCTTAGAAAGTGTGCAGCAGGGGGACGGAGTGTGCAGCAATTAGTAAAAGAAGGGCTGGGTTTCTCTTTATTACTCCACAGTTTGCTCTAAGCCAAACACTCCCCCCCCTCCACTCTCACTCCCCCTGTCACTATATAGAGTAACAGGCACATTAGGTCTGATATTGTGCATGTAGATCACACAGTATCCAGCTTCTATGTGCCATAGATCATCCCTCCTCCCTCCCTGCCTGTGTCTTCGGCTACTCAGGCTTCTTCTCTGGCTGTGTGTAATCACAGTGTCACAGTGCAGGAGGAGGCCACCCCCTCCAGAGTAGGCTCCACCCCCTCCAGTCTCTGAAACTCCCAACATCTTTGCTCTCACAGACCTGTGACTGTGAGGGGAGAGCTGAGAACTAGAAGCCAAAGACACAGGCAGGAGGGAGGGATGATTTGGGGCACATAGGACCCCAACACTGTGCGATCTGCATGCACAATGTCAGACCTAATGTGCCTATTACTCTACGTAAACGAGGGAAGGAGTGAGAGGGGAGGGAGAGGGAAGGAGTGAGAGGGGAGGGAGAGGGAGGGGGAAGGCTTAGAGCAAACTATGGAGTAATAAAGAGAAACCCAGCCTCTCTTATGCTAATTGCTGCACACTCTGTCCCTCTGCTGCACACTTTCTAAAGACTTCTATAACAGTTTTATATATAATCATACATGTAATCATTGAAGTAAAATATGATTGCACTCATATCCCAGAGGCCTCACTTTATAGATCTAAAACCTGCTGGTTGGTCCTCTTTAAAATATAATACCGTATGCAAAAAAAAACAACAACACCAAAATGTCGGCATAAAGGGTATGTAAATTCCTCATGCTAATAGGTGGTGCAAAACAGAAAGACTATACACCTTAAAATACACCACATATATCAAACATCATGAATCACTATGATAAATCTGGCCCACTTTAAGACTGTCCAGGCTCAGTTTGCACTACAAAGATTCAGTATTGATAAATATGCCCCAATTGTTTGAAATTGCAGTTGCCCATCAATTAGCTGTGTTGCAGGCTTAGGTGAACATGACTGTCCATGTAACATACAAATAGGTCTACATTTATGTATTTTTTGTACTTCGTAATGCACATCTGTTATTGTCACTAGAGACTCTCATTACTTTTTAATGACTTCAAAACCTCAGTGACATATTGTGTTGTTTAAGGTATCACATTTTACTTGATATTAAATATTTAATGAGCTATGAAAGATCAATAACACAACCACGTCTTTATGTTTTCCTAGACAATTCCAAAGTGTAAATTCAAAACCAGCCCCATGGGAAGACTCTTTCTTAACCTGTAAAAGCACATCTTAGAAATAATGAACAATACACCGAGTATTCTTCCATTGTGTGAAGCTTTATAGTTTACAGTAGCATAGTAGAGGCACAGGCTGCTACTCTGCACTGGTTCTAGCAAACACAAGATGTATATTACATGTCTATTGGAAGATATCAGAAGTAACAAGAAACATTTAATACATTAGTCGCTATCCAGAAGCAAGTCTTCCCATGCTGTACTGCTCTATGTTCGAAACCTTTGCAGCACCGAAGACAGCAATATGATAATACAAAAGAAAATCAATAAAAGACTCTACTGTATTTTCAATGTGTAAATTGTTGAAGTTACTGGTCCGAAGCCTGAAGCTGTCAGATTAGGTTTTCTATCATAGATTACAGTTATCAAATAGACTGATGTCCCTACATATAAGACAAGTCAGCTAGGAGGCATTTGGCAATTTGTAACCATGCAAGTGTTAGTATTAGGCTTCGCTCATGTATGTCATATAGAAAAAAAAGCATTTTTATTTATTTCATTTTTCTCTGCTAGGCCTCCATTAGGTATTTAGTGTTATCATTTCCTTTCTTAATTGAGCAATGGCAACTATGACTTTAGAAAATGGATTAAATGGATTCTACTTACACAAATCCCTTAGAGTTCAATTATGTTTTGGCAACAATTGCACTGCAGACTACACTAGTCTTCCCTTTAAAATAAAACTGATGGAGTTGACAATCTAAGATGACAATGGCACTCATGTGATCAAGACCATTGTCACCTTTTAAAGGATACAGAACACAATAACCAAGACCGAGTATTTATTCAAACTCAGTGTTTTGATTGATCAGAACTTCAGTATTGTGGTAAGTACCACAGGTCACAGATATCTGGTGTGAAAGTCTTGTGAATAGAATCTTTAGAAATATATTAATATATCACCAAGAAAATATTGGTGACATATTCAGTTATTTTACCACTTGTATATACACTATATATAAATTAAGACGCAGCTGCAAAACAAAGGTATATTTTTGAGTAGAATGGATATTTTTCTTTTATTCTATAAACTATTGACAACATGTCTCCAAAATTCAAAGCTAAAAATGTTGTATTTATTTGCAGCAAATGAGAAATCATTAAAATAATAAAAAAGAAACAGTGCTTTCAGACCTCAAATAATGCAAAGGAAACAAGTTCATATTCATCTAGAAACAACAATACTAATGTTTTCACTCAGGAAAAGTTCAGAAATCAATATTTGGTGGAATAACCATGATTTTTAATCACAGCTTTCATGTGCCTTGGCGTGTTTTCCACCAGTCTTTCACACTGCTTTTGGGTGACTTTATGCCACTCCTGGCAGAAAAATGTAAGTTCTTTTTTGATGGTTTGTGACTATCCATCTTCCTCTTGATTACATTCCAGAGGTTTGCAATGGGGTTCAGGTCTGGAGATTGGGTTGGCCAAGACAGGGTCTTGATGTGTGGCTCCTTCATCCACACATTGATTGACCTAGCCGTGTGGCTTGGCCCATTGTCCTGCTGGAAAAAACAGTCCTCAGAGTTGGGGAACATTGCCTGAGCAAAAGGAAGCAAGTGTTTTTCAAGGATAACCTTGCATGCGGCTTGATTCATATGTCTTTCTCAAAGATTAACTTGCCCAATTCCAGCCTTGCTGAAGCATCACCAGATCATCACCGATCCTCCACCAAATTTCACAGTGGGTGCAAGACGCTGTGGCTTGTATGCCTCTCCAGGTCTCTGTCTAACCATCAGACAATCAGTTGTTTGGTGGAAAAGCTGAAAATGACCTGAAGAGAGCTAGTACCATAGTCTCAAACATTACATTTGGTAACACACTACGCCATCAAGGATTAAAATCTTGCAGGGCACGAAAGACCCCCTGCTCACGCTAGTACATGTCCAGGCCCATTTGACATTCGTCAATGAACATCCGGATGATCCACATGAGATATGTTGGAAGTTAAAAAGGTCCAATGAGACCAAAATAGAACCTTTTGGTATCAACTCCACTTGACGAGTATATTGGAAGAAGAAGCATAAGTACAACCTCAAAAACACTGTCTCAACTGTGGAGCATGGGGGAGGGGAAACATCATACTTTGGGGGTGCTTTTCTGAAAAGGGGACAGGACGACCACACCATACTGAAGGGAAAATTTAAAAATTTTAAGGCCCTGGAGTGGTCTAGCTAGTCTCCAGATCTGAACCCAATAGAACTCTTTGGAGGTAATTGAAACTCAATGTTATCCGGGCAACAGTCCAAAACCTGAAAGACCTGGAGAAGATCTGTATTGAGGAGTACGTCAAAATCCCTGCTGCAGTGTGTTTAAACTTGGTCAAGAACAACAGAAAACGTGTGATCTCTGTAATTGCAAATAAAGCTTTCTGTATCAAATATTAAGTTTTGCTTTTCTATTGTATCAGATACTTATTTGATGCAATAATATGCAAATTAATTATGTAAACATCATACAATGTGATTTTATGATTTTATTTTTTTTAGATTCTGTCTCTCACAGTTGAAGTGTACCTACAATTACAGACCTCTCCGTTCTCTGTAGGGGGAAAACTTGCAATATTTGTAAGTGTATCAAATACTTATTTTCCCCACTCTATGTATATATACACACAACCCTGAAGATTTGACACTTTGATGCAATGTAAAGTGTATTAGTGTTACAAGGAGTCAGAAGTGAATGGGGAGCAGGCGTGTTAAACTTGGTGTTATTGCTCACACACTGTCATACAGTCACTGGAAGTTAAGCATGGCACGACATAGCAAATAATTCTCTGAGTATGCAAAAAAAATGAGTTGTTGCTCTACATGAAGATGGTCAAAACTATAAGAAGATTACCAACACCGTGAAACTGAACGTGCACCATGATGGCCAAGACCATACAGTGATTTAACAAGACAGGATCCACTCAGAACAGTCCTCGCCATGGTTGACCTAAAACGCTGGGTGCACGTGCTCAGTGTCATATCCAGTGGTTGTCTTTTCAAAATAGACATATGAGTGCTGCCAGCATTGTAACAAAGGTTAAAGGGGTAGGGTGTCAGCCTGTAAGTGGTCAGACCACAGGCTGCACTCTGCATCAAATTGGTATGCATGGCTGTCGTCCCAGAAGGAAGCCTCTTTCAGTTTCAGGAAAACAAGCAGATGGAAGACACGGATTACTGGAATAATGTCCTGTAGTCTGATGAGACCAAGATAAACATATTTGAATTCAGATGGTGTCAAGCGTAAGTGGCGGCAACCAGGTGGGGTGTACAATGATAAGTGTGTCTTGCCAACAGTCAAGCATGGTGGTGAGTGTGTCATGATTTGAGGCTGTATGAGTGCTGCCGGCTGTGGGAAGCTACAGTTCATTTAGGGAACCATTAATGTCAATTTGTACTATGACATACTAAAGCAGAATATGTGCCCCTCCCCTCCTTAGAAGCTAGGACGCAGGGTAGTATTCTAACATGATCAAGGCCACATTGATTGCTAGTGAAACTGCATATAAAGGTGTTGGACTGCCCAAGCATTTCTTCAGACCTAAACCTTATTGAGCATCTGTGGGAAACATCAAAAGAGGCATGTAGAAGTGCAAGGTCTTTAAAATCCACCAGCTCAGTGATGTTGTCATGGAGGAGTGAAAGAGGATTCCCTTAGCAACCTGTGAAGCTCTAGTGAACCCCAATGCACCAAAGAGTTAATGAGGTTGTCTGGCCTTTTCCTAAAATCTGTGTTTATATCTAGGCTGCAAAATGATAACAGTTTTATTTACACGCTGTTAGCATTTTGACGGTTACCTAGATATCAAGGTTCAGTGTGTATGGGGAGCTGCTCAGCCACTGTCTAGCCACGTTTTCATCAACAATCTCAAGATTACAAGATCATCTCCAGAGATCTTGAAGTTCCTTTGTTTATAGTGTGCAACATAACCAAGAAGATTGAAACCCATGGAACTATAGCTCATCTCTCCATGCAGCAGAGAAAAATTGATTAAAGGTTGCAATGCAGAATAGTCCAGATGATGGATAAGCAGTCCCAAGCAAGTAGAAATTCGAGCTGTTCTGCATGGTCAGTGTGCATCAGTATCAGCGTTAACTATTCATCGACATTCGAATTGAAAATCCAAAATTGTTGAAAAATATCAACAATAATAAGATTAAAAGTCCATCTCCACAACATAATCTAAAGGTTTACAACCCATGGCACAGTAGCTAATCTCCCTAGATATGGACGGCAGAGAGAACTTGATGAAAGATTTTAATGCAGAATATTCTGGATGGTGGATAAGTAGCCACAAACAAGTTACAAATAAAAAACAAGCTGTTCATATGTTCAGTCTTTTAAGTGCCTTTTAAGCATTTCAGGTTTCAAAAGATGCCAAGCGCTAAAAGTTAGCTGGCCTTTCATCAAGAATCTTTCATTCAGAAGACACTCTACACTTTACATAATAGGTCAATGGGAAGCCTCAAAAGATGCCCAGAACACAGCTCTTAATCTTTTCCAGCATTTTTCCAGCAGTTTCTGTCTTGATGATAGAAAAAAAGAAACAACTGGAAAATGGCAATAAAAAACAAGCAAAAATGGTATAAAATGCTTGAAATAAATGCCATTGGGCAAAAGTGAAGGAAATAATAAAAAGAACCAAAGGAAGGTGCCTCAGGACAAATAACCCTGATGTGTCTGGAGACGTCTTCCTCTTGAAAAACTCTGTGAATTTGCCCAAGTTTAGAAGATGTGTGCGCATACCCCAACTGGGATATCTAAAGAAGTTTCACTTAGGGTTCACTCACACTGTTGATAATTCACTCATGAATCATAATCAGATGCTATATGCAAATGACACTCAGCTCAAACTGTGCTGCGAGTGTCATTTACTGTCCTCCCTGCATGTGAGAATCGAATCACAGGTATGGAGAAGATGGAGAGAATACTTTCTATAGCTTCTCAATTGTCGGCGTACATTGGGCTGCACTCAGATGACATCTGAGTGCAGTCTGATGTTTTGCATGCACCCTTGACTTGAATTTTTGTGTAGAGTCTGATATAAGATCCAATCACAGCATGCAGCAATTTGTCATTAGGAAAAAAACGCTGGTTGACACTGCCCCATAGTATACCACTGGAGCAAGTGTTATCCGATAAAACATTGTATAGCACTTGTCCGATGTATACACCAGCATGACATTAGAAAACCCATACATGAAAAATAACTATATTTGCAGAAGTGACTAACAGAGCTGATCTGGGTATGCTAGGTCAGCAGCTCTGCTATACTCAACAGACCGGTGATCTTGCATTTGCGAGCCCAGTAGAAGCATGGCATTCCTGATTCTTCTGTTTACTACATAAGTGTTCATTGTGCCTTGTCCTCAGAGTCACCAGCTGTGTCTGACAGCCAGGGGACCTGATTTTTTCCTGATATCTTACAGGAACATTAAAGTAGCAGTGTCAAAGACTTTGCTGCAAACTGGGGACCCGAACTGCTATCAAAAGACAGAGGATGGTCGGAAAAGATCATATAGGAGCAACTTTCATTTTAGCGCCTAATTATTTCTGACATTGTGAATGTTATAAAAAGGCAACTGTTGAATCAAACTATACAGGGTTTGTTTGTAGTCTGTTACTATGGTGACACAAAGGTCTGTATTGCAAATTCATACACAAGTCACGTTATCTTATGAGCATTTGCACAGTTTATTTTATTTTGAAATGCATGGGAGTAAAAGAAGAAAGTATTGTAAACATGCAGATACATAAGCCCGCAAGGGCAGGGTCCTCTCTCTCCCCATTGCAGTGTAGAATGTAAGCCCACAAGGGCAGGGTCCTCTCTCTCCCTACTGCCCTGTAGAATGTAAGCCCACAAGGGCAGGGTCCTCTCTCTCCACATTGCCCTGTAGAATGTAAGCCCACAAGGGCAGGGTCCGCTCTCTCCCCATTGCCTGTAGAATGTAAGCCCACAAGGGCAGGTCCTCTCTCTCCCATGCCCTGTAGAATGTAAGCCCACAAGGCAGGTCGCTCTCCCATTGCCTGTAGAATGTAAGCCACAAGGCAGGGTCCTCTCTCTCCCCATTGCCCTGTAGAATGTAAGCCACAAGGCAGGTCTCTCTCTCCCATTGCCCTGTAGAATGTAAGCCCACAGGGCAGGGTCCGCTCTCTCCCATTGCCCTTAGAATGTAAGCCACAAGGGCAGGGTCCTCTCCCCATTGCCCTGTAGATGTAAGCCCACAAGGCAGGGTCCGCTCTCTCCCATTGCCCTGTAGAATGTAAGCCACAAGGGCAGGTCCTCTCTCTCCCATTGCCCTGTAGAATGTAAGCCCACAAGGGCAGGGTCCTCTCTCTCCCATTGCCCTGTAGAATGTAAGCCCACAAGGGCAGGGTCCTCTCTCTCCCCATTGCCCTGTAGAATGTAAGCCCACAAGGGCAGGGTCCTCTCTCTCCCCATTGCCCTGTAGAATGTAAGCACACAAGGGCAGGGTCCTCTCTCTCCCCATTGCCCTGTAGAATGTAAGCCCACAAGGGCAGGGTCCTCTCTCTCCCCTCTGTATTGGTCTGTCACTGTTAGTTTGTTCATAATATTTTTTACTTGTTTGTATGTATCCCTTTCTCATGTTCAGCACCATGGAATCAATGGCGCTCTATAAATAAATAATAAACTAATACATTTGAGATGCTATTTTATATTTGTATTATGTTAAAAAAAACAGGAATTTTCATTATTAAAGAGGACCTTTCACCAATGTTTGCCTTATAAATTATACATTTCTGTGCATAGTAGAAGAAATGTTCATGAAAACTTTTTATTTTATCTTTTTTCCCCACTCTGTTGTGGAGATACAGGGTTGCAAAATTGCTGATGCCTAATGTGCCCAATTTGTATAATTTTTATCCTGATGAAGAGGCCTTAAGGCCACGTCAGACGCTTCAATCTTGTGAACGATATCACTTAAGCGATCCAGAATTTTGATCGCTTAAGCGATATCGTTTGTGCGTCGTTGCGTGTAACTGAGCGATCTGTCAACGAAAAATCGCTTGATTGTTTGGTGGAAGATTTGTGAGCAGGACCTCAAATCAAGCGATAATCTGTTGAGCGATCTGCAGCATCGTGGTGTGTGACACCGCGATGAACGATCTCTCAGCGATACAGCCTATGCTGGAAGATGGTAACCATAATACACATCGGGTTAGTAAGCGCCGGTGGCGCCTAGTAACCCGATGTGTACCATGGTTACCAGCGATCTCGCTGTCTACATCGTTGGTGAGTCTGCCTGTGTGACAGCTCACCAGCGATGTGAACGATGTTGTTAGCGATCGCGCGTGCATGTGATCACTAACAACATCGTTCATCAAATTGAAGCGTCTGACGTGGCCTTTAGAGTCTCGAAAGCTTGCTATGTTTACCATGTTTTCAGTTAGCCATTAAAAGGTATCAACCACTGAGAACTCTCAGATTCTAATATTTTTCTATCTACAGGCTAACACGGTACAAACATTATGTACAGTTTAGAAGACAAAAAGTATTCAGTTTGTAAATAAATAATTGAATTGTAATCTATTAACTATGGTTAGGGTATACTTCCTCACAGTGTGTCTCTAAATATGGAAGGCTTAGAGAAATGTCCACTATTTACAGTCTGCTCTATACCATCGGAAGAGAAATAATTCCCATGTTAAGTATATTCTCATCTCCACTTGACTAATGCTCACTAATCTCTGCTTGAAATACCAGGCTACAAATCAGTGGATTCAGCTTCTGTCTGGTACAAACAGATGCGTGCACACAGATCTGTAAGACGACATACACGCAGCTCTGTATCATAGACTATTAGATGTATTTTGCAACTGTGCTGTCAATCCTGAAAATGGCTGCTTAAAGAACAAACTATAATATTTCATTTTATTTATTCAGGCCACTGGTATTGTATATTGTGATTGCAAGAATTGTCTGACAAGTGACAACAATAATGAAATAGACCTCCATAAGTATATTAAGCTATTTACTCAAACCACACAATGCTGAGATACACAGAGGCATTTGGCTCAAAACATCCCTTATTGAATTAAACAGGATTACAATGAAATTCTGCGGTATTATACAGGAATATGCCAACTCACAAATCACTGGATAGAATTGTAGCATTGTTCTATATTCCACTGTATTATGACTTATGGTTGTTGTGTTTTACTATCTTATTCCACACTTTTTATTTGTATTCATTCATATGTCACTATATTGCACTTGTTTTTTTATTTACTACTGAATTTAAAGCCAGATTGCTGGGACTTTAGTTAGGCCAAAGACACACTGAGCAAGACGCATGCAAGATATTTGCACGAGTTTCTGGCCTCAACAGCACATCCGCCGTCTCTGACAGAGCATATCAGCTGCATATCTCTCTACGCTGCTTTACAGAGAGTTGGCAGCCTTGCCGGGTGAGGCATGAGAAACTTGTGCAAGTATATTACTTGCGTTTTGCTCAGTGTGTCTTTGGCCTTAGGCTAGGGTCACACTTACAAGGTCACTTAGACAGATGATGTTACTGCAGAGGCAAGCCTGCAGTAATGGCCAGCGTTAACATCGGGTGCTGCGAGGAAACATTGCTCCATAGTAACCCGATGTTTACCATGGATGCAGCCACACAGGAAGCCCCAGGAACTGCGCTTTAGAAGAGCGCACAGGTAAATGTTGCTGTCGCTTTTCTGTGCGCTACAGTGCAGTTCCTGGGGCTTCCTGTGTGACTGCATCCATGGTAAACATCGGATTACTATTGGGGCATGTTTCCTCGCAGCACCCGATGTTAATGCTGGCCATTACTGCAGGCTTGCCTCTGCAGTAACAGCATCCGTCTAACGTAAGTGACCTTATAAGTGTGACCCTAGCCTTACTCATTGAACTGAATTCCAGCAAACTGAACATCTGCGGGTTTACCCATCTTTACCCATAATCTAATCACCAGATGTCACATTGCTTTGACCCAGTGAACTGGTTTTCAAAGCCACATAATGCATTTAATAAATTATTATTATAGTGGTCTCTTGGGGGCAATCATAATGACTAAATCAACAACAATAGGTAGCATAAATCAATACATAGCATTGATCAATAGGTAGCATTGATCATTAGGTATATTGATCAATAGGTAGCATTGATCATTACATATCATTGATCATGGCATAGTTAAATATTCTGAACTGATCGATATCAGGTTTTAGCTTAGTTTGGGCTATATATGGCACACTTGAATTTGAAACAAGAGCTACCTTGGTATAATACAGAATAGCGTCCTATGTACCATTTTGTGCTATGTAATTACAAGCAATGCTTTTGAATATAAGATTACCCACTGATCTACATAAAAGCCACAAAAAGCCTAAACAGTGAGAATCTCCCAAAGGTAATTATCACAGCATTAAAGAATATGACTTGTAAAACTGTGATTGCCTTAACACAATTGAGTCCCACTAGCGTTCAGTGTCTTTTCTGTTAAAGTCTGGTTTGTTATGTACGTATGTGCTTTAAAAATGTGACATTTCTAAATATCAGATCTTAGCTAAGAGAGTAGTAATAGAAAAACAAGCCCTAACTTGGCTTGCTCAGAGGCATGTTTAGCAGCCATACCGCCCTGGAATTTAGATAAAAAATAGAATAGACTTGATTTCTCTCTTCTTTGACCTGAATAATGCAGAGAATGCTTTGAAATGAGATCAGGTCATAACAAAATGTTAAATTTCCCTAATATAAATAAATGTATTCTTACAAGAAGTTATTCATCTTTATGAAGCGACTGAAACGATATGTAATTTGCACTGCAAGCACTGTCATGGTCATTATTCACATATATCAATCCAGCTATGATGGCAAAGATGATGAAAAAAGCTAGAACATTATAATGACCTTGTGACTGGCATCATTGCACTAAAATGAAATGGAAGCAACATTACTGAGCTACTCTAGGTAATAATGAATGAGTTATCTGTACGCTACACAGACAGGTGAGACATAGTTGTAGGCCTGACACTAATACGCAATCATAAAGGTTTAAGTGCTGGCTTCACACCACTGTGACTCCGCTGTGACCGAAGCCCCGGACCGGATCAGCACACAGAACCGGAGGTCCTGTGTGCAGCCGGATAGCTGTAATTGCAGCTGCAGCTGCTGATTTTTCAAGACTGCGGCTACATGGAGCTAACCGCGGTCCTGAAACAACAGCTTGCCTTCAGCCGCAGGTGTCCGCCTCCTTCCTGCCCGTCCCCGGGTGCGGAGCCACTCACTGTCATGGGGACCGGTCCTGAAGGGCTACCCGCCCTGCTCTGCCCGCTACCGGCACATAAGCTCAGCGGCCGTCGCTGTCCTGCCCTCTCCCCCGGTGTGTGGTCCTGAAACAACAGCGGCGTGCAGACTCCGGTATCCGGTTCCCGGATTCGCCCGGATCGGGGCAATCCAGCCCCATAGGCTCCCATGTTAGGGAAAACCGGATTGCCCCAGATCCGGGAGAATCCGGGACAATCCGGGCGAATCCAGGTTCCGGCTATTTGGGGAGATTTTTCTCCCCGGACACAAAAACGTTGCAAGTAACATTTTTGTGTCCGGGGAGAATAATCCAAAATTCTCCCGGATTACACCGCAGGGATGAAACCAGATGGCAGAGAGCTGCCATCCGGCTCCATCCGGCCCCATAGTCTACTATGGGCCAAAAACCGGTCCGGGGCTGTCTGGTTTACACGGACAGCCCCGGACCGGATCACACCGTGGTGTGAAGCCAGCCTAAGAAACCAGAGTTCAAGGTAACATTCTCAAATTATTGACTTTTTGTCCTAAAGCAGGAGAAACCGTCCTCATAAACGCATAGACCCAAAGAGTATCGCTCTTTATCGATCCTGCATTGGAATTTATCAGCCCGGCTCATCCCCATTCTCTATATCCATGTTTATTCTCAAATTATTGCCAGAAATGAACTTTTTGAAGAATCACTACTTCAAATTATACGGGTTTACATTGATAGCATTGCTGAACTTGTTGACATTATTTTGGCTCTATTTCTACAGCTCCAAATAACAATCATACATAACATTACAATTTCCTATTAGATGCCACTGGTCATCAGAAACCTCTTTGAACAAGAATCATCACTAAATCAATTAGTTTCCTATTTCCTTCAAAAGACAGAATCTTGAGAGGCGTCCTTGACAATGCTGCTGTTTAATTCTGACAAACAATAGGAATACATCAGAGGAGACATCCAAAGGAATATACATCCTAGTCTTCTAACCATCAAGGATAGTGAAATAATTAACCCCTATAAATCATGTCAACAAATATCTATCTATCTATCTATCTACTATCTATTCTATCTATCTATCTATCTTTTTTCTATCTATATGATACTTTTTTATAACATGATCTATTATTGCAAATGAAGGCATTTTTATTAACCAGCTTTTCCAAATAGTCTTTAAAGCTATGTATTGTGCCCAGATGCCTATAATTCAGTAAAGTAACAAGGACCTACTATTTTGGAATAGCCAAATCTTTGACGGAATGTTGTGCCCTTTACAGCGTGCTCTCTGGCATCCTTTATCTTTATCACAAACGGGCACTTATTCCTAAAACAGAACTTAGTGTCTGATTTACTATCCTCTGCTTAAAAGCCGAAAAGAAAAAAAGTTGCAGGGCACAATGTAGAAGAATGCCATCTGGGTTGCCTAGGCGCTGTGCTAGAAAATATGTTCCAAATGCTGGTGGTAGGGATTTCTTGGGAAGTGTTGGAAATTATTAATAGTAAATGCCAGATATTTTATACATATAATCTTTAAGCACATACTGATTGAACAATAGTTCTAGTAATGCAGTACTCAAGAAAGTACATAAATAATACCTAATACATTGAATGCACACAAAAAAAACCCAGACTAATCTTTGCGTATGATGCCATTATATCATTTATAACCTTAAAGTTAGAAAAAAAGTAAAAGCAATTGGCTCACTCCAGAGATTGCTTATCACTAAAGGGTTATGAGTAAAAACCAACCAATCAGGTTTGAAATGCGTCAGCCTGAAATTCTTCTCCTGAGACTTGTTGTTCTTAAGGATGAATGTTCCTAATCAGATTTTTTTAATGTGCTAGAAAGGTTGCCCACTTGTGGCATATAGCCAAGATATACCACAAGTATTCAATCGGTGTGGGTCAGACTATTGTGCTGATTGTGCCCCCACTGATTGAAAGAGCAAAGCGGCAATGGTGCCAGAAAGTGTCATACCACTTCATCTGCTGTTATTCCAGTTTATCTTCACCCATGGACTGCCATTAACATTAACAGCCATCAACCTGATCACCCCCTAAAAAAAATATCTAAAGAAAACAAGCAAAATGGTAAAAGCACTCTACTTACACCACTACCCCTTTGTTCTGCCAACTGTTGGTGGTCACATCAGTTGAACACCAGATAATTGGATTCTTAACTATGTTCTGCTAAATTTAGGGAATACAGATATAATAGAAATAATATTATTTTTTTAGTTATTTATATTATTTTTAGCCTTTAACAATAATCATCTAATATATAAATCACCAATAATGGTTGTCACAGACTTCCGGGGCTTATGTCGATATCCCACAATGCATTGCGGTGCCATTGTGGGATACGACACAGGCATCAGAAGTCTAAGTGACAAAGACGCCACCGCTACCGTCGGGAGATCAGCAGCGACGGTAGCCGCCGCTCATTCCCTGCCGCACGGAGGTCAGCGGCGACGCAACCGGGAGATGAGCGGTGTCCGCACAACCGGAAGTAAGCTGGCTGCCATATTGGAACACCCAAATTATTGGTATTCCTATATGGCAGCCAGTAGCGGTGCTGCCGCCCACTCTCCCCGTTGCTCGCTCTCCCTCCTCCTTCCACCACCCCCTCTGTCCTCCCCCCTCGCTGCTTTGTTCTCACCTTCCACCGGTGTTAACATTGAAGCCTGTCTTTCTCCAGCCTCAATCTGTTTGGAGTCGGTCATGTGACAGGCCCTCTGTGACGTCACATCAGCCCGTCCTGTCACATGACCGGCTCCAAACAGATTGAGACAGCCCACAATGTTAACGTCGGTGGAAGGCAGAGGACAGGGGACAGGGGGCACACAGGACAGGGGGCACACAGGACGGGGGCACACAGGACAGGGGGTACACAGGACAGGGGTCACACACGACAGGTGGCACACAGGACAGGTGGCACACAGAATAGGGGGCACACAGGACAGGTGGCACACAGAACTGTGGGCACACAGGCCAGGTGGTACACAGAACAGGGGCAGAGAGCAGGGGGGCACAGAACAGGGGCAGAGGACAGGGGGACACATAGCAGGGGCAGAGGACAGAGGGACACGTACCAGGGGCAGAGGACAGGGGACACATAACAGGGTCAGAGCACAGGGGGACACAGAACAGGGGCAGAGGACAGAGGGGCACATAACAGGGGCAGAGGACAGGGGAACACATAACAGGGGAAGAGGACAGGAGGACAGGGGCCACACAGGACAGGGGGCACACAGAACAGGGGCAGAGGACAGGGGGACACAGGGCCAGAGGACAGGCAACACAGGGGCAGAGTACAGGGCAACCCAGGAGCAGAGGACAGGTGGCATACAGAACAAGGGGCACACAGAACAGGGGGCACACAGAACAGGAGCAGAGGACAGGGGGACACAGAGCAGGGGACATGGGTCACACAGGACAAGGGGCACACAGAACAGTGGCAGAGGACAGTGGGGCATAGGGCAGAGGACAGGGGGACACAGGGCCAGAGGACAGGCGACACAGGTCCAGAGGACAGGGGCCACAGGTCCAGAGGACAGGGTGCCACAGGGCCAGAGGACAGGGCGACACAGAGACAGAGGACAGGGCGACACAGGGCCAGAGGACAGGGCAACACAAGGCCAAAGAACAGGGCCACACAGGGCCAGAGGACAGGACGACACAGGGCAGAGGACAGGGTGACACAGTGGCAGAGGACAGGTGGCACACAGAACAGGGTCAGAGGACAGGGGGACACAGGCCAGGGACCACACAGGACTGTGGGCACATAGAACAGGGGCAGAGAAAAGGGGACACAGGGCAGAGGACAGGGGGACACAGGCCAGAGGACATGGCCAGTGGACAGGGCGACACAGGGCCAGAGGACAGGACGACACAGGGCCAGAGGACAGGAGACACAGGGCAGAGGACAGGAGACTCAGAGGCGAGGACAGGGACCTCAGGGCAGAGGACAGGGGAACTCAGGGGCAGAAGACAGGGAGACACAGGGGCAGAGGTCAGGAGACACAGGGACAGAGGACAGGGGGACAGAGGACAGAGGGCAGAGGACAGAGGGACAGGGGGACAAGGGGCAGAGGACAGGGGGACAGAGGGCAGGGGCAGAGGACAGGGGTACAGAGGGGTAGAGGACAGCGGAAGAGGACAGGGGACACAGGGGCAGAGGACAGGGGGACACAGGGGCAGAGGACAGCGGCAGAGGACAGGGGGACACAGCGGCAGAGGACAGCGGGACACAGTGGCAGAGGACAGGTGGCACACAGAACAGGGTCAGAGGACAGGGGACACAGGCCAGGGACCACACAGGACTGTGGGCACATAGAACAGGGGCAGAGAAAAGGGGGACACAGGGCAGAGGACAGGGGGACACAGGGCCAGAGGACATGGCCAGTGGACAGGGCGACACAGGGCCAGAGGACAGGACGACACAGGGCCAGAGGACAGGAGACACAGGGGCAGAGGACAGGAGACTCAGAGGCGGAGGACAGGGGACCTCAGGGGCAGAGGACAGGGGAACTCAGGGGCAGAAGACAGGGAGACACAGGGCAGAGGTCAGGGAGACACAGGGACAGAGGACAGGGGGACAGAGGACAGAGGGGCAGAGGACAGAGGGACAGGGGGACAAGGGGCAGAGGACAGGGGGACAGAGGGGCAGGGGGCAGAGGACAGGGTACAGAGGGGTAGAGGACAGCGGAAGAGGACAGGGGACACAGGGGCAGAGGACAGGGGGACACAGGGGCAGAGGACAGCGGCAGAGGACAGGGGGACACAGCGGCAGAGGACAGCGGGACACAGTGGCAGAGGACAGCAGGACACAGTGGCAGAGGACAGCAGGACACAGTGGCAGAGGACAGCAGGACACAGTGGCAGAGAAGAGGGGGAGAAGGGGGCACAGAACAGGGGGAGACGGGGGCAGAGAAGAGGGGAGACAGCTAACCACTGAGCCACCATATACAGTGCTAACCACTGAGCCACTGTATACAGTCTTAACCACTGACCCATCATATACAGTGCTATCCACTGAGCCACCATATACAGTGCTAACCACTGAGCCACCATATACAGTCCTAACCACTGAGCCATCGTATACAGTGCTAACCACTGAGCCACCATATACAGTGCTAACCAGTGAGCCACCATATACAGTGCTAACCACTGAGCCACTGTATACAGTCTTAACCACTGACCCATCATATACAGTGCTATCCACTGAGCCACCATATACAGTGCTAACCACTGAGCCACCATATACAGTCCTAACCACTGAGCCATCGTATACAGTGCTAACCACTGAGCCACCATATACAGTGCTAACCAGTGAGCCACTGTATACAGTTCTAACCACTGACCCATCATTTATAGTGCTATTCACTGACCAACCATATACTGTCCTAACCACTGAGCCACCATATACTGTGCTGACCACTGAGCCACCATATACTGTGCTGACCACTGAGCCCCCATATACTGTGCTGACCACTGAGCCACCATATACTGTGCTAACCACTGAGCCACATTATACTGTGCTAACCACTGAGCCACCATATACAATGCTAACCAGTCAGCCACCATACAGTGCTAACCACTGACCCACCATATAATGTGCTAACAACTGAGCCGCCATATAAATCCTGAAACAACAGCGTACTTTCTGGACAGAGAACTGTACTATTCAGCTGCTTTTTCTACGGAACCTGTTCATTTCACCGCACTCCCAATGCAATAGCATCGGGCCTATGTCTAGTTATATTATCTTTTGCTAAAATGGTGTGATAGAAATCAGCATCACAAACAGAACCACTCATTTCATGTTCATGCTTAAAAACTCAAAAGCAAAGCCAATGCAAACTATTTCTACAAGAAAAAACATTCCTGTTGTGAGGGTAATTGTTGGCTGTAGTTGAGAAAAACTGGTCTAGAGAACCAATTAGCAGACAAACATAGGTGGCAGTCAACCAAGCTCCACAGGTATATTCTGTATGGGATGTCCTTACTTATGCCTTGTGTGGGGGTACTTGTTAGCAGGAGGTGAGAAACACTAGTTCAGAGAACCAATTAGTAGAGGAACAAAGGTGTCCTTGTGTGGCTTCCCTCTGGCTAGGCGTCACAGAGAGAGGTATTACACTTTACAAAAATATGTGTTCCCCTGTAAGTTGTGGGTTTATGGTTTAACCTATGGAGTCTGTTTTCACACACACACACACACACACACACACACACACACACACACACACACACACACACACACACACACACAGGACTAGGCCACCTCTAGTATAGAATATGCAAATAAGTCTGTGGAGCCTCGGTTAGGAGTCTCAAACACAGGACTAGCCTTTAATATAGAGGGACTGATAATTCAGTGGGTCCAAAAGGGGGTGGAGTCTAGGTTAGTGCAGGAAGACTTGAGTGACAGCTAGTTCAGTTAGTGCTGGGAAGCCAGCCAGATAGGATGTGCCTGGCAGCTGCTGACAGGAGGGCACTTCTCTCTAAGGGCCCTTTCACATTAGCGGTATTTTCAAATCGCGGCAGATGCGGTGAAAAAAGCGCATCTGCCGCGATTACCGCATAACCGCGACACTTGCGGCACACTTGCGGCAAGCCCCATGCAATGTCTATGGGGCTTGCGGTAAGGGTGCGGCAGGTGCGGCAAGTGCGGTTTCGGCACTTGCGGCAGGTGCGGCCGTGAAAAAAACGCTGCTTGCAGCGTTTTTTTTCGCGGCCGCACCTGCCGCAAATGCCGAAACCGCACTTGCCACACCCTTACCGCAAGCCCCATAGACATTGCATGGGGCTTGCCGCAAGTGTGCCGCAAGTGTAGCGGTTATGCGGTAATCGCGGCAGATGCGTTTTTTTCACCGCATCTGCCGCGATTTGAAAATACCGCTGATGTGAAAGGGCCCTAAGAGGGGACCCAGGACAGAACAACACGGACCAGTAACGGTTGGAGCCGGCTGGTTTTACTCTGGGGAACACCGGCGACACGTAAGCCGAGGCGGTCAACAGTTTATCTCTGGCCGCAAACCGATGAGCCCATAATCACCAGGTAGCCGTAAGCGCCACAAGAAGGTACCCATCAGGCCCAAAATAGGTCCAAGATCAGAGGAGCATTGGCCCGGATTCCGGTGGCGGGAGGATTTGCTATTTACCGCTCCCGTCCGTACCGGTAAAGTAAACCCGTGCTTCACTGTAGGAGACCAGGGGTCTGGCGGGAGAGCTCTGCAAGGGTGGTGAAAGATAGAGAAGGACAGAATTAGCCCCCGAAAGACTTAAGAAGGAACATCTGGAGACTCCATAGGGGGACCCTGAGCCGACAACTCCTACCCGTTAAACCAGACTGTACCGTGTTTCACCTTAACATCTGCCGGTACCCAGTAAAGTGGAGTTGGAGTTGAACCAGTCTCTGTGTTTCTTCCCGCCGACGCACGGAGGGCCTCAGCATTATCATCATCTCACTGGAGGGGTAAGAACAGCTACTCCCCTCATCCCCCTCATCCTCCTCCATCACCGCTGCCCTGAGGTAAAAGCTCCACCTGTGGGGAGCTGGACCACACTGAGATGTACTCATCATCACCTCAGCGGCCGGCCTGCAGCGCCGGTATCCAAATTACCGGGGTACACAGGTGGCGTCACGTACTCTTTATCCCTGTAAATATTTCCCCCCATCTAACAAATGGCAGCCAGGGCACGGAACCGGAAACCCGACCACCCGTGATTCCCCGTCAAATCCATCAAACTCAGGCCCGGTATCCGAGTACCCCTTGCCCTGGGCTTATCACTAACACTTCTAATAGCTGTTGTCAAATGCTCTTTTGGCTGACAGCCATTACTCTTGACCCTTTCACATGCATGCTCTAAATAGCCAAGTGTTCACGTGTATGCAATAGGCAGAACAGACTAAACTGCTTCCATACTCATTCAGCGGCTTATCTTTCATAAGAAGATTATAACACCATGATGCTGGCATATTCCAAAGCAATGTTTGCTGAAATATGTGTAATATATATGTGTATATCTAGCTTTACATTGAACCAATCAACTAATTCACTTGTCCACAAGTGAGAACCCTTCATTGTGTTTCATGTGACCTCCTATACAGCTTAAACCTAAATCACTTACTACATGTTATTTTTTTTTATTTTTTAAAAAGTGTCCTTTACATCTTGGTGAATTGCCTACAGTTAATTATATTCTTGCAGTATCATATTACTATTCACAATACATTTATTAATACATAAAACATCAATAGCTTGATGCTTTTAACAAGGTTGCAATTTGTAATTACTCTGCTGTCTGTCCAAGTTGATTTGTCACCAGATTTCACAATGCAAATTATATATATCATTAAATAGATCTCTTGCACCTGATGAGTCAGATGTATTTACTTTGAAAACCCATGTAAGTATGACTGTATAATCCTTTTTTAAAATGATGTGCCTGTTATTTAAAGGGAATCTGTCAGCAGGTTTTTGCTACCTCATCTGACAGCAACATAATGTAGGCAAGACTATTTTAAATCTAACGATGTATCATTACTGGGTGCGGCCGTTCTGGCTCAATCAAAGCATATAGATGCAGCCAGGTAGCACATCTGAGAGAGCCCACACCAGGCTCTCTATAGAGATTGTGAACTGATAGTGATGAGTCAATCACCGCAGGGGGCTGCTTTGGACGTGAGTTTCTGGTCCTGCAATGTTAATCACAGTGTAATAAAGCCATTAGTTTAAGTAAACAATATTTCACACACTGATAATATAAACACAATTGCATTTGTTTTATTTTTTAACTTTTACAGCATGCTGTCCTCAGCTTACATTGGTATTTTGTAACTAAGCAGTTGGACTTATAAATTGCACATTTTATCATCAGGATTACAAGGCTTCTCTCACAATGTTATTCAAAGAAAGCACAGCAGTCTCATTTAGTCTAAGGCTTGTTTCACACTAGCATATTTTAGAATCTGGGGGCATGCAGGAAATGCCTACTGTATATGCCACCGGATTCCCTCGCAATGATGAAACTGGATGCACCCGCAACCTGTGCGGGAGCATCTGGTTGCATATGTGACAGGGATCCGGAGGGTGGATCTGCGCATGCGCAGTTCATAGAACACAGTCTGGAAATCCGGATCCACCGGGATCTGGAGTCTGGATGAATCCGTGTCTCATAGACCCCCATTCAGATTTATCCCATAGTGCCCCATATCCAGGTGGATGCAGGGGTTCACTGATTTTTTCACGGAGACCAAATCACAACAAGACACAGATTTTGTCTCCTAGAAAAATCTGTGGATACCTGCATCCACCCAGATCAGGGGGAACCATACACAGCTGCATGCCCCCACAAGTGTCTCTGGCCCCACTTAAAGTCAATGGGGCCGAAAACTGTTTAGGGTGCATCCAGTTTAGGCCGGATTCACATGGATGCCAAAAAACGGCAGTGTGAAACCAGCCTAAGGGTACTTTCACATCAGCGGTTTTTGAAATCGCGGCAGATGCGTTTTTTTCACCGCATCTGCCGCGATTTAAAAAAACCGCTGATGTGAAAGTACCCTAAGGCTGGTTTCACACTGCCGTTTTTGGCATCCATGTTAATCCGGCACTTGCGGCACAGTTGCGGCAAGCCCCTTGCAATGTCTATGGGGCTTGCGGTAAGTGTGCAGTAGGTGCGGCAAGTGCGGTATCGGCACTTGCGGCAGGTGCGGCCACAAAAAAAACCGCGGCTGACCGCGATTACCGCATAGCCGCTGCACTTGCGGCACAGTTGCGGCAAGCCCCATACAATGTATATGCGGGCTTGCGGCAAGGTGCAGCATGTGCGGTTGTGGCACTTGCGGCAGGTGCGGCCGCGAAAAAAAAAACGCGGTCAGCCGCGGTTTTTTCGCGGCCGCACCTGCCACAAGTGCCAAAACCGCACTTGCTGCACCTGCCGCAAGCCCGCATATACATTGTATGGGGCTTGCCGCAACTGTGCCGCTAGTGCAGCGGTTATGCGGTAATCGCGGCAGATGCGTTTTTTCACCGCATCTGCCACGATTTAAAAAAATGCTGATGTGAAAGTACGCTAAGAGATCTATTTAATAATGTATACTGTTTGTCGGAAATCTGGTGCTAAAACAACTTTAACAGCAGCCTTTTTAATATTTAGAGAGTGATTAACAACATTACACAAGTAGAACAACTTTTGTGCATGTAACCGTTGATAGAGATGTACGGCGCAAGGAGAGTATGTGTTTTGCTTGGAGCAATCCAGAAGTAGATCGACTTTCCTTAATAGTACATCGACGTTTCTAGAGAAGACTAACATAATCACAATCTCCTTATGTCTTGCCCTGCATTGACCTATAGAAAATTAAAAATCAGCATGTGGTCGCAGCAAGAGAATTATCTATTTGTAAAAGAAACATTGTATATTTTATTTCATTATTCAGCATTTTACATAGTATAGCCTTGCAGACGTTACCAAAAAGCTTTGTAATCTTGTCTTTAGAATACAGCCTCATGCAAGGAGGGAAAATAGGTCTTTGTAATGGAAAACATAATCATTTTCTCAATGAGTATGCATTTCTCTGAGGCTTTGTGCGAGCAGAGAATTAGTGGAGACTTTCTCAAAGCAGCCCCAGATTAACTGATTTCTCTTTAATACACTGACTGTGTAACCTAATGTACTCCTGACCTTGAACACAAAACCCCATCCTCCATAAATCAGATACTGTGCCATAGCCCCCAATCTATCAAGGAGAGATTTTCCTTTGATTTACATGACTTCATTCCTAGAACTATGAATGCTTTATATTTTATAGTTTATTTAGCAGAGGTTACATTGAAATAAAGGAATTGGTAATTACGGCCAGTGTTAAACAGAAGCCAGCTGGAATAAGACTGTGCACCTCATGGGTTGTCCGTGCACCACAAACTGAAATTTACACCAGATTGGTGCAGATTTGCACTGTAATTTTTAATATATAGCATATACTTGAATCATAGTAAACCTGACATGCCTCAGTTGGCTAAAACTCCCATTGGTATGTCACATTCACTCTGCAGAAAAGCGGCGATAGAATTGCTATGGCAGCTGTGCTTGTCATCTTTCTACTCCACAGGCTGGCATTCATAAGAGACTATGATTTTTACTATGTACTAAAATACCATTCTATTGCATTACGTAATGTAAGTGATCGCAGGTTCAAATTCCCTAAAAAGACTAAAACAAAGTTAAAATACAAATATTTTTGAAAATATAGAAAAAAATTAAAAACATCTTAAAGGGAATCTGTCAAGGCAAAAAAACATATATAACAGCTATCACTTTCTATTCCACTGATGAAGCTCTTTTTGTTCATATATTTCTTTTATTTATACTTCCCTCCTGTCATCTGTAAACTGCAAATAAAGAGATTCATTCCATCTGTTAATCACAGTGAGTGATCATTTACTTCTCTGCTACCCACTCCCCAAGGAATGAATATTCGTGTCACCTACTCACATCACTGCACTGAATAGGAAGGAGAACATCAGCAGAAATCACTAACATTGAGGGAGGGTGCTGTATCCTTCTGTCTGCTCTCCTTGCATGCAGGAAAACAAGAGCTCAAATAAACACATAGAATAAACAAATAAACACAGACAGCACAGCTCCTGCTCAGAGAAACAAATGGAGGAGATTGCCTTACCTAGATGAGCTATCAGATAAGTGAAAATTAAATTAGAGAGGGAGAGCATGGGGGAAAGCTGCTTGAGAAGGAGTGAATAATAAATGCACATTTATATACTGCTGACTACTCTGCAGTAGAAGTAATAGACTGAACTAGTGAAGGTAGCTGCCTGCTGGGTGTGAAGGTCCTTATTGCAAGAGAACTACAAAGGGTACATTAACAATTTTTACATATTCTGAAAGGGCTGCCCAGATACTATTCAAGGGTGCTATTGGTATCATACTTAAAAATGACCTGACAGAGTCCCTTTAACAATTCTAATCACGGCCTTATTCAACATTTAAAATAAAGCAATACTAAAAATGTAAAAGCATTGTGGCATCATAAAAGCCTGGTGTGTCAAAATATAAAATTAATTAATTAACCCAAATGATAAAACTTGTAATGAAAAGTAAACAGACATGCAAAAAATTTTATTTTTTGGGTCACCACAACACAGCAAAACAAAGCAATCAAAGCGTCATATATGGCCCAAAACAGTATCAAGAATAATGCCAGCTTGCCGTAACACAGCTCCATGAACGGAAAATTTAAAACAATCCAAATATGTCAAAATAAGCAAAAATGTTTTTTTTGTTAACTTTTGAATTATTGTTTGGGATCACCACAATTGATCTGAAGAATCATTTTACACCTAAAAATAATTTCTACTTTGTGTTTTCTTTTTAGGTTTTTTTAGAGTAAGGTGGGGCCCTGCAATTTCATCACACTTGGAATTTTTTTCTGTTTTCCAGAACTTTAAATAATGAAGTGAATGGCACAATTCAAAACTGCAAAACAACAAAAGCAAACTCATACACCAAAATCAAGCCCTCACACAACTATACGGATAGAGACATTTATAGAAGGGGAAAACGAGAACACAAAAACAAAAAAAAAAATCACCTTTTTGAGATAGGGTTAATTCAACAAAGTGTCTATTTTTTTATGTACATAATATTTAACCAAACAGGAGAAGCATCGTTAAAATAGTTACATGAACCTAAAAATCAAGCTAAAAATCTCTAAATCTAGGACAGTTCATGCACCACACATATGGTAACATAGGGTGAGGTACACAAGACAGTTAATTTATATGTTAAAACACTTGGAGAACCCAAATGGAGGTTTTTCACCCATATTATCAATAGTCTACGGTTGTAAGAGTCACACCACTCCGTTTTAGTCTTAAAATTATTCCATCTTTATTATAAATCGTACAAAGAGTATTAAGACATTACAAATCTGGAGTAGTGAACACAAAAACCAACACACTATTATATTAACATACTGTATATAGATTGCCAAATGAACAATGACTAACAGAAAACAAACTGTAACTAAGTTCCCATCACAGAATTATCCAGTTTCGGTACAATAATACCAAAATGCATGAGCGCAAATTAATTATCAGTTGCCCATCAATGTATATTTTATGCTGGATCTCATTAACAATGAACTACTACCAACAGCTGGGATTATGTAGTAGGCACAGACATAGGATGTGGATCTTAACACTGAGCGTTATACACTATGTCTCACCCCAACAGATGCATTCTCACCACTAAATCTGAAGCCTGGCACTTTGTCATGCGAATATCTAAAAAAAAAATCGATGGTTGACTTATGGTATTTATACTGGCCATATTTAGGTCAAATATCCATTGCACCCAGCAGCTGTCACGGGTGGCACGGATGACAGGGTAGAGGCCACGCGCAGACGGTCCCAGCGGTTGGCCAATCAGCCATAAGAGTTGAGGACGGTCCGTCTTTCAGGGGCATTTACCTTCTGTGTAGATGAAGAGAAGGTATGATAAGATCTCCCTATCATGGGGAGACGGCTGGGAAGGTCTTGTGCTCGGTCTGGTTTCTACACCAGTATCCTGGGTCTCTAGGACCCAGCAGGTTCTTCCCACCTTTATAAGGAGTTTCATTGCCCTCCCTCAGTGCAGGTGATATTTCCTTGTGCACTCATTATACTTGCTCCAGCAGAAGCAGAGGTGGTGGAGGTTGCTGTGATCTGCTGCAAGATAAGTGTTTTCTTTCCCCATTGTCTGTTATTTCCTTGTGTTGTCTTTAGTTGTTAGTGGAGGGGTCTAGTGAACCTCTCCATCTGATCCTTAGCTAAGGTAGTGCTAGGATCAGAGAGGGACGAGGTTCGTGGTCGGCGACAGTTGAGGAAACTGTATAGGGACGTTAGGGCAGACAGGGTCAGCCCCAGTAAGACCAGGGGTCACCCTCTCCTTCTTGTGCCCATAGTTTTAGGGACTCCTTATTCCCCCCCCCCGTTGTGGTCCTACGCTGAGTGCCTCTCCCGCCCCCAGCGTGACATTATCACCTGCCAATACTGTAATTGAAGGACAGGGGAGGAACCGATTTTTCTTCCTGTCCTTATGGATCCTGTGTCTGCTTTGGCCCAGCAGCTGCAGTCCCTGTCTTTGGAGGTTGCGGACCTTCGGTCGGCTTTACAGGGCCCGCAACCGCAAAATGGTGTCTTGGGGAATCAAGCATTGGGTCAGGCCAGACCTGAACCTAAGGTTGCCCTCCCTGACAGGTTTTCAGGAGGTAGAGATAAGTTTACTGTGTTCAAAGAGGCCTGTAAATTATATTTTAGGCTTAGGCCCTATTCCACTGGTGATGAGCAGCAGCGTGTAGGAATTATTATGTCGCTACTGCAGGGAGACCCCCAGTCCTGGGCTTTCTCTCTGCCACAGGACTCTACTTGTCTCCGCTCTGTGGATGAATTTTTTGACGCCCTGGGCCTCATATATGATGACCCTGACCGTGTCTCTTTGGCTGAATCCAGGTTGCGCCATCTCCGCCAGGGGACTCGGTCGGCGGAATCATATTGTTCTGAGTTCCGCAGGTGGGCTACGGACACGAAGTGGAACGATCCGGCGCTCCGGAGTCACTTTTGTCAGGGTCTTTCGGAGAGGCTGAAGGATGCTCTGGCGGTTTATGAGACCCCTCCGTCCCTGGAGGCGGCTATGTCGTTAGCTATTCGTATGGATAGACGCCTCCAGGAGCGGAGGGGTAGACCTCCTGTTACTGGGAGCCATTCTCGTGGTGATTCCTGGTCACCGGGAGGTCACGCGGAGGGTGAGTCGTTCCTCCCGAGTGCGGAGGAACCTATGCAGCTGGGAGGAGCGGCGGCCTCGAGGTTCTCCTCCGGTACCTCCCGGGGCAAGGGGAAGGGGGTCTGTTTTTTCTGTGGGAAAGGGGACCATTTTATTGGGGCCTGTCCCTACACCCCTAAACGGACTGGGGGGCCTGGACCTTCTGTGACTATGGGGGGTGTGGAGGTGGTCGAGCGGGAGGTGTGTGTATCCTCCATTTGTACTTCCCGTTTCCTCCTAAGTGCGGAGGTGGCGCTGGAGGGCACAATGGAGGGTATTTCTGTGTTTGTGGATAGTGGTGCGGGGGTCAGCATGGTGGATGCTCGTTTTGTAGACGCTCATGGGCTTAACTGCTGTTTATTGTCTCGCCCCATCCGTATCTATGCCATCGACTCAGCACCTCTTGCTCAAGGTAGTCTCACACATATTGTACATGACATTAAGTTGACGGTTGGATCCCAGCATCAAGAGACGATATCTTGCTATGTTCTAGACGGTCTCCCCGCTCCCATTGTCCTGGGCTTGCCATGGTTGATTAAACATAATCCCGTAGTGGATTGGCAGTCCCGGGACATTGTGGAATGGAGTGATTTTTGTTCTGAGAATTGTTTGGTTACCTCGTTTTCGGTGGTGTCTGCTGTATCTCTGCCCCCGTTCCTATCAGAGTATGAGGATGTGTTCTCAGAGAAGGGGTGCCAAGACCTGCCCCCCCATCGGGCATATGATTGCCCAATCAACCTCGTTCCCGGAGTTAAACTGCCCAAGGCTAGGATGTTTGCTATATCGGGTCCGGAAAGACAGGCGATGAAGGATTTCATTTCCGAGAGTCTGCAGACGGGTCACATCAGGCCCTCAACCTCGCCGGTTGCGGCTGGTTTCTTTTTTGTTAAGAAAAAAGATGGGGGCCTCCGTCCTTGCTTGGATTTCCGGGAGTTGAATCGGATTACTGTCCGTGATCCGTACCCCCTCCCTCTGATTCCTGATTTATTCAGTCAGGTAGTGGGTGCTAAATGGTTCTCCAAGTTGGATTTGAGGGGGGCCTACAACCTGATTAGGGTCAGGGAGGGGGATGAATGGAAGACGGCATTTAATACCCCGGACGGCCATTTTGAAAGTCTCGTAATGCCGTTCGGGCTCACTAACGCCCCTGCGGTTTTCCAACACTTTGTCAATGACATATTCCATCATTTGGTGGGTAGATTTGTGGTTGTTTACTTAGATGATATCTTGATCTATTCCCCCGATTTGGAGACGCATCAGTCCCATGTCAAGCAGGTGTTACAGGTCTTACGGGACAATAAGCTGTATGCTAAACTCGAGAAATGTGTCTTCGCCGTTCAGGAGGTACGGTTTTTGGGGTACCTCCTGTCGCCGTTGGGTTTTCGGATGGATCCGGAAAAAGTCCGGGCGGTGCTGGACTGGGAACTACCGGACAATCTACGGGCATTGCAGCGTTTTTTGGGGTTTACCAACTTTTACCGTAAATTTATTAGGAACTATTCGGTGCTGGTGACGCCTCTTACGGACATGACTAGGAAGGGGACGGATTTTTCCGAGTGGTCGGAGTCTGCTCGCCGGGCTTTCTCCTCCCTAAAGCGTTGTTTTGTTTCCGCGCCTATTCTCCGTCAGCCCGATCTTTCTCAGCCCTTTGTGGTGGAGGTGGATGCGTCTGAGGTGGGGGTGGGGGCTGTATTGTCGCAAGGCCCTTCACCTGGGAGATGGGTGCCCTGCGCGTTCTTCTCCAAGAAGTTGTCGTCGGCCGAGAGGAATTATGATGTTGGTAATAGGGAGCTGTTGGCTATTAAATTGGCTTTTGAGGAATGGCGTCACTGGTTGGAGGGGGCTGTCCATCCCATCACGGTTATTACCGACCACAAGAACCTGTCTTACCTTGAGTCCGCCAAGCGTCTCAATCCCCGGCAGGCTCGGTGGTCCTTGTTTTTCACGAGATTTAATTTTACCGTCACTTACCGTCCGGGGGTTGAGAACGTGAAGGCTGATGCGTTGTCGCGTAGTTTCCCGGGTGGTAGTGCTCATGAAAGTCCCGTTCCCATCTTACAGGAGGGGGTGGTTGTTTCTGCTCTTTGCCCTGATCTGGAGGGGGAGGTGTTGAAGGTCCAGGGGGGCGCCCCTGCCTCCTGTCCTTCTGGGAGACTTTTTGTGCCATCATCTTTGCGTCTCAGGGTGCTGTCAGAGCATCACGACTCCGTATTGGCAGGGCATCCCGGCAGTAGGGCCACCTTCGATCTTTTATCTCGCCGCTTTTGGTGGCCGGGGTTGAGGAAGGACGTAGCGGAATTCGTGTCTGCCTGTAGTGTGTGTGCACGGGCTAAGGTTCCGCATACCCGTCCGGCTGGTTCTCTCTTGCCATTGTCTATTCCTGAGAGGCCATGGACGCATGTGTCAATGGATTTTATCACCGATCTCCCGGCGTCGGCAGGCAAGACGGTAGTGCTGGTAGTGGTTGATAGATTCAGTAAGATGGTTCGCTTTGTGGCACTGCCCGCACTTCCTAATGCTCGGACACTGGCACAGGTGTTTGTAAGTGAGATTGTGAAGCTTCATGGAGTTCCCTCCGAGGTGGTTTCTGATCGTGGTACTCAGTTTGTCTCCAAGTTTTGGAAGGCTTTTTGTGCCCGTTTAGGAATTGCTTTGTCCTTCTCTTCTGCTTTTCATCCTCAGTCTAATGGGCAGACCGAACGTATGAATCAGAATTTGGAGACTTATCTGAGGTGTTTTGTCTCTGACAATCAGGAGACTTGGGCGAGTTATCTGCCCTTGGCCGAATTTGCCCTTAATAATCGTCTTCAGGAGTCCACTGGCAAGTCACCGTTCTTCGGTGCATATGGGTTTCATCCTCAGTTTGGTACTTTTAGTGGTACTAGTCCTTCCGGAGTTCCTGAGGAGGACCGATTTACCTCATCCCTTTCCTCGGTTTGGCGGGGGGTACAGAGCAGCTTGAAGCTCGTAGGCGACAGGTACAAACGTATGGCTGACAAGAAGCGTGCGCCAGGTCCGGACCTGTGTGTGAATGACTACGTGTGGTTGTCTACCAAGAATGTGAAGTTGAAGGTGCCCTCTTGGAAGTTGGGGCCCAGGTTTATTGGACCTTATCAGATAACCGCCGTTATCAATCCCGTGGCGTTTCGTCTTGCGTTACCTCCCGCTCTTAAAATCCACAATGTATTTCATAGGTCGCTCCTCAAACCGTATGTGCCGTCGTCTAACCCGTCTCCTTTGCCCCCGGAGCCCATCTGCGTGGCGGGGAATTTGGAATTTGAGATCTCAAAGGTGGTTGATTCTCGCAGGGTGCGCCGTTCTCTTCAGTATTTGGTGCACTGGAGGGGATACGGTCCTGAGGAGCGGATGTGGGTACCAGCGTCGGAAGTCTCCGCCGCTAGGCTGGTCCGCGCTTTTCACCGTTCCCATCCGGATAAGCCTGGTCCTGAGTGTCCGGGGGCCACTCGTGGACGGGGGGGTACTGTCACGGGTGGCACGGATGACAGGGTAGAGGCCACGCGCAGACGGTCCCAGCGGTTGGCCAATCAGCCATAAGAGTTGAGGACGGTCCGTCTTTCAGGGGCATTTACCTTCTGTGTAGATGAAGAGAAGGTATGATAAGATCTCCCTATCATGGGGAGACGGCTGGGAAGGTCTTGTGCTCGGTCTGGTTTCTACACCAGTATCCTGGGTCTCTAGGACCCAGCAGGTTCTTCCCACCTTTATAAGGAGTTTCATTGCCCTCCCTCAGTGCAGGTGATATTTCCTTGTGCACTCATTATACTTGCTCCAGCAGAAGCAGAGGTGGTGGAGGTTGCTGTGATCTGCTGCAAGATAAGTGTTTTCTTTCCCCATTGTCTGTTATTTCCTTGTGTTGTCTTTAGTTGTTAGTGGAGGGGTCTAGTGAACCTCTCCATCTGATCCTTAGCTAAGGTAGTGCTAGGATCAGAGAGGGACGAGGTTCGTGGTCGGCGACAGTTGAGGAAACTGTATAGGGACGTTAGGGCAGACAGGGTCAGCCCCAGTAAGACCAGGGGTCACCCTCTCCTTCTTGTGCCCATAGTTTTAGGGACTCCTTATTCCCCCCCCCCGTTGTGGTCCTACGCTGAGTGCCTCTCCCGCCCCCAGCGTGACAGCAGCAGGCTGCCAGCTCCACTGGGAGGTAACACAGATGTCTGAATACCGGTGCTCAGTCCCCTGCAACCCAAGCAATGGGGGCTCGTTGTGGCACCTGTGTCGAGCCATGCTAACAAGAAGGAGACTGGTGGTATCTATAGACACCAGGTCACCAAAAGAGCATCAGTCACACACGTACATGTTAAGCACATGCCCATGCTATAAAGCTAAATGGGCTGCTCTGCACCAATACATGCATCACAAATGACAGACGCCCCCCAGAGGGCTCAACCTCAAACTGCAAAAGGATAAAAAGATACAACAAAACACTATAGATAAAAATGTGAGGTGTTAGTGGATACTTTGGCCAAAATAGTGTAAGCTCGTAACCCACCATCAAGGGCCCTCATGCTTATGAGTCCTAACCATATGTAACCCATATGCTTGTTTAGTGGAAAACCACCAAACATTAAAAATCACCGAAACAGGACATTAAACTCAGAAAAAAATCACCAAAAATCAGCCAGGTCAAATATCCATTGCACCCAGCAGCAGACTGCCAGCTCCACTGGGAGGTAACACAGATGTCTGAATACTGGTGCTCAGTCCCCTGCAACCCAAGCAATGGGGACGGTTGTGGCACCTGCGTCCAAAGTATCCACTAACACCTCACATTTTTATATATAGTGTTTTGTTTTTATCCTTTTGCAATCCTTTTTCTTTTTATCCTTTTGCAATTTGAGGTTGAGCCCTCTGGGGGGCATCTGTCATTTGTGATGCATGTATTGGTGCAGAGCCGCCCACCTGGCCTTATAGCATGGGTGTGACCAACAGGCTTTGCTCTGACACTGTGCTTCACATGTACGTGTGTGACTAACGCTCTTTTGGTGACCTGCTGTCTATAGATACCACCAGTCTCCTCCTTGTTAGAAAGGCTGGATGCAGGTGCCACAACTGCCCCCATTGCTTGGGTTGCAGGGGACTAAGCACTGGTATTCAGACATCTGTGTTACCTCCTAGTGGGACTGGCAGTCTGCTGCTGGGTGCAATGGATATTTAGCTGATTTTTGGTGAGTTGTTTTCTAAGTTTAATGTCCTGTTTCGGTGGTTCATATTTAGGGATTCAATAAAATCCTCCATTTCTCCCACTGTCCATGACCATAATGCCAACACATCTTTGCTGTATCTATACCAGCACTGCACATGGTAGGCAGCGTGGGCTCCCTCCCTGAAAACCTCCCTCTCCCAAAAACCGAAAAAGAGGTTTGCATATGAGGGAGCGCATACCATGCCCATGGCAGTGACCCATTGTTGTACATAGAACTTCTCCTTAAAAAGGAAAAAATTATGAGTTAGTATATATCTTTGGAGTTCTAGTATCAATTTGCGCAGTGGTGCATCAAGAGCGCTAGACCCCAAGTAAAATGCCACGGCCCTAATGCCAAGTTCATGCTTTATACCAAAATAGAAAGAATTCATGCCAGCTGTCACTAGGATAGTCCCGGGATCCACAAAGATCCTGTCAAAGTGCCTCAGGACGTCCGTGGTGTCCCTGACATAGGAGGGGAGCGTCTCTACAAGTGGATGCAAATAGTGGTTTATAAACTTGCATAAAAGGACCGCACAAGCGTCCTATTCCAGAGACAATGGGACGACCCGGAGGCACGAGGAGATCTTTGTGGATTTTTGGTAAGAGATTGAAGGTAGAAATTTACCGGGGCCCTGATGGTCAGGCCCTCAAACGCCTTTTTGTGGATGATTCCTTTCTGAAATGCTGTTTCTAAGATGGTGTGCAATTCAACCTCAAACCTCCCCAGGGGATTATATGACAAAGTCTGATATGCTTCCATATCCCTTAGTTGTTTAAGTGCCTCACATACATATAGAGCTGTGGGCCATATCACCACATTCCCCCTGAGGAAGCCTTCGGGTGTAACGTAGGGGCTCCCCGCCAGTGGAAGTAGGCCGGTTACAACTTTATCATGGGTAAACACTAACAAATTAATGCCTATATAATGTTGGATTAGGGATAATAGAAACTGATCATCCTGCATTACAAAGTGCCAGGCATCAAAACTGGGGTATTGTGGGACTAAGGTTTAGTGGTGAGAATGCACCTGTTGGGGTGAGACATAGGATATAGCTCACAGTGTTAAGATCCACATCATGTGTCTGTGCCCACCATATAATCCCAGTTGTTGGTACTAGTTCAATGTTAATGAGATCCAGTATAATATACATTGATGGGAAATTGATAATTAATCTGCGCTCATGAATTTTTGTATTATTGTACCCAAACTGGATAATTCTGTGATGGGAGCTTAGTTACAGTTTGTTTTCTGTTAGTTATTGTTCATTTGGCAATCTGTATATGTTAATACAATAGTGTGTTGGTTTTGTGTTCACTACTCCAGATATGTAATGTCTTAATACTCTTTGTACGATTTATAATAAAGATGGAATAATTTTAAGACTCACATGGAGTGGTGGAACTCTTACAACCGTAGACTATTGATAATATGGGTGAAATACCTACATTTGGGTTCTCCAAGTGTTTTAATTTATGTAGGAGGAGGTGTAGAAAGAAACCCTTTAGAAGGATATAGTGCCAAAAGATAGCCATGTTTTTGATAGCTAATTTATGTGGTAGACAACCATATAACTGGAACACGTTGCCCCAACACATCAGACTCTGACCTACCATGGTAATCTTTAAAAGGAACCTGAAGACTCACCTCTTCCGTGAAGCCTACAACGTGCAGTGAGCATCAGTCTACTATACCACCGCATGACCAGCTCTACCCTCTCCTACTGTATCCTCACCCAACCCTTGTAGACTGTGAACTCTTATGGACAGGGTCCTCTCTCCGCTTGTACTTGTGTGTGCCTTTGTATTGCTCATAATTACTGTACTTGCCTATGTATGCCCCTTTTGACATGTAAAGCGCCATGGAATTAATGGCGCTATAATAATAATAAATAATAATAATATAAAGCATGGTTACCAGACGGTTGCCAGGGCAGTATCGACTGCTCACTGAGGCTTTAGCCATCAGATCTTGGTAAGATAACCTCTTTCATGTGCCATTTAAAATGTAAACCACAATAACCCACAGGTGTTTGGGCAGTTTGTAAAAGATAATGCAAAGAACAATGATTTTACAGGAAGTATGGCGATCATTTTAAGGCTCTCGCTGGGATAAAAGGAGTGTTAGAGTGGGAAGTTATTTTTATGTACATGTTAAAGGTGGAACTTTGAATAATGCTGCGTCTAGGATTAAAAACTGCACTTAGTGCATGAGTCACTGGTTGTTGTATTATTCTATTACATGCACCTCACTCATGTATTCTCCACATAAAGGGCAAACGTATCATAAAAAAAAAACGCCTTAATTACTTTTTATTTCTGACTACAATTGTTTAGCAAACCTCAGCAAATTTCAATATCTAATCCAAAACCTGAAACAAAATCAACAACCACATGGGTGGTTGTCTCAGGTATCATATATGTGGGAGCACAAACTATCACCTATCCCACCCCTTCTACAGACTGCCTGCACATTGAAGTGATTTACCCTTGCAAGGGCCGCAGTGAGTGCCTGCCAACATTTACACGGAACAGGCTGAATGAGTTTATCAATGCTGTGCTGCGCTCTACTTGGGCAATAAAGACCAAAATCACAAAGCTCAGCATAATGAATCTAGAGCAGGGGTGGGGAACCTCAGGCCCCAGGGCCACATACGGCCCTCGATGACTTCTTCTGTGGCTCTCAGGCCGATTCCTGGAGACCACAGTACTTGGGCTGGCAGACATGTTGTGCCGACTGGTTGCCTTTTAAATCTAGTTCCCTGGTTATTTCTATGCCCCAGTTTCAACCTCCCTAGTGATGTATATGCCCTTGTCTGCAGCATAACACAGAGCTTATTTTAGTAATGGCTGCTTAGCCCCGCCCCCTGCGGTGACGTCACCGCTTATACCCGCCCTGCTCTATGGTTAACATAGAGCAGGGTGGGGAAAGGTGGTGATGTCAGAGCAGGAGGCCAGACGCCCCGCCTCCTGCAGTAACATCACCGCTTATACTCCCCTGCTCTATGTTAACCATAGAGCAGGGCGAGTATAAGCGGTGACGTCACCGCAGGGGGCTGGGCTAAGTGGCCATTACTAAAATAAGCTCTGTGTTATGCTGCAGACGAGAGAGACAATAATTGGCATCAGGGAGGCGGTGGTGGGCAGATTAAACATGCAGGGGGTGTGAATCTGCCCTTTGGCTCCAGCCACAAGCCACCTTCTATTTGGCTCCTCAATGTAAGTTTTCTAAGTGTATTATCTCGGGGTACAGGGGGGCTCAAGGGCTGGGGGACCCCTTGCCTGGATGCAGCAGACATGCTGCATTCAGTGCTGTAATTAGATCACCATGCCTGGTTTGGTGACAGGTCCTCTTTAAGATTACTTATACTTCTTAAGATAAAAATGCAGCTAATCAGTTAGTGTTTTGCTACATTATCATGGGTTAGACTATGTCCTTCTTGGCTGAGGGTCCCCCATCTTGTATATCCAGTAGCTTTCCCTTTTTATTAGAGTACCTAGTCGATCATTTTCATTTATGTGATCAATAATGATGAGTCTCATTTGATTAGGGTCTTTCTGATGCATCGCTGCATAATGTCTTGAAAGGCTGTGTAACTTCTAATGTTATATCTGTGCTTGTTAGGACGGGCATGCATCGCTTGGATGGTCCTTCCAATGTACTGTAGCCCAAAAGGGCATTCAATCATATAAATAATATGGGTAGACTGACATGTTACTTTATGTCTAATGGGGAACGATGTTTTGGTTGTGAAAGATGTAAAGCTTTTTTTCCCCACTGCAAATGACTTGGCAGCATAAACATTTGGAAATATTACATGAATAGCACCCCACATTTGTACCCTCCTCGTTTGTTGTTGTTTTCCTTTTTAATTCACGATTTACATTACTAGGAGCTACCATTTCACGTAAGTTCCTATTCCTCCTAAAAATCACATTAGGTTTCATCGGGAGGTGATTAGAAAGGATGGGATCACTGCTCAGAATAAACCAATATGTCTTCATCAGATCCACAATGATTTTTTTAGATTGACAAAACGTGGTAATAAGGCTCCATTTGGTCAAATTTGATACCTAATCAGTATTATTTCTTTTGTTCGTAATTTTATCAACACATAAATCCTGCGTCATATTCTTAGTTCTTCTATATGCATCCTGTAAAACACATTTCGGATATCCTTTCTCTAAGAATCGTTTTCTCAAGATTTTAGATTTTGATAAGAAATCACTATCTCTAGTGCAATTCTTTCTCACCCTTCAGTATTGGCCATAGGGCACATTCAATAACCACCTGGGGAGGTGTCCACTGTTGAAGTTCAAGTAGCTGTTAACATCAACTTGTTTAAAATAGGTGGACGTGTACACCCTCCCCAGGTCGGCAATCCGTACCCCAGGTCCAGTTACTGGAGGGCTGAGTCAGAGATAGACACAGAGAAACTTAAGCCCCAATCATTCGAATTTAAATGATTAACAAATTTGTCAGCTTCCTCTTTAGCTCCTCTCCAGATGACAAAGTGGTCATCTATGAACCGTTTTGTAGTACACTATCTGTTCAGCCCATGTGGACTGCGCAATGGAGACCGACTCAAAAGCACCCATGTATAAATTTCCATAACTTGGTGCGAATCTGGTCCCCATTGCGCAGCCCCTCTTTTGCCGAAAAATAGACCCATCAAAAGGAAAAATATTATTGTTCAGGATAAACAGTATTGCTGTTAATAGAAATTCTCTTTGTTCCTGAGGTAGATCCTGATCCTCATTTAGTACGTCACTAATCACTTTCACTCCTGTAGAATGTGGAATATCACTGTAGAGCGCTGTAACTTCCAATATTAAAATCAGACATCCTACCACAGGGAGTATTAACCTAACTTCCTTAATCAGTTGTGTGGAATCTTTCACGTAGGAATCCAATTTTTCCACATACTTTTGCAGAAAGAGATCCACATAATGGGATACATTACACATGATTGATTCCACCCCGGCTATAATATAATATATTTTATTTTACAGACTAAAACAGAGGGGAGAGAGGACCCTGCCCTTGCAGGCTTACATTCTACAGGGCAATGGGAAGGGGAACAGTGCTCAGGTGGTGGTGGAGCGCTGGGTCCAATGGTGGTGGAGCGCTGGGTCTAGTGGTGATGGAGCGCCAGGTCCAGTAGTGATGAGGTGGCACCGATGTCATTGCAGGCTGTTCTGAAGAGATGGGTTTTCAGGTTCAGCTTGAGGGTTCCGAGTGTAGGGTACAGTCGGAAGTTTTGAGGTGCAGAATTCCAGAGGATGGGGGATGCTCGGGCGAAGTCTTGCAGGCGGTTAGATGAGGAGCGTACAAGTGTGGAGAAAAGAAGATCTTGGGAGGATCGAACATTACAAGTTGGATGATATCAGGAGATTAGTTCAGAGATATATGGGGGGGACAGATTGTGGACGGCTTTGTAAGTCAATGTTAGTAGTTTGAATTGGATATGCTGGGGAATTGGGATCCATTGGAGGGATTTGCAGAGGGTAGAAGTGGAGGACCAGCGAAGAGAGAGGTGGATTAGTCGGGCAGCAGAATTAAGGACAGATTGGAGAGGTGCAAGAGTGTTAGCAGGGAGGCCACAAAGGAGGAAGTTGTAGTAGTCGAGACGGGAGATGATGAGGGCATGCACTGGTAGTTTAGTAGATTGAAGGTTGAGGAAGGGACAGAGGCAGAGTCAAGGATCACTCTGAGGCAGCGGACTTCAGGTACAGGGCAAAATGTAATATCATTTATTGTGATAGATAGATCAGGTAAGGGAGGTGTGCAAGATGGGTGAAAGATGATGAGTTCAGTTTTGTCTACATTTAGTATAAGGAAGCGAGAGGAGAAGAAGGAGGATATGGCTGATAGACACTCTGAAATTCTGGACTGGACATCAGAGAGGAGATGTCTGGGCCAGAGAGGTAGACCTTAAAGGGGTTGTCCGGGTTCGTCACATAATCTGAGTGCATA
Organism: Allobates femoralis; assembly: GCA_033576535.1. Classification (NCBI taxonomy): domain Eukaryota; kingdom Metazoa; phylum Chordata; class Amphibia; order Anura; family Aromobatidae; genus Allobates; species Allobates femoralis. The sequence goes on from JARQOC010000004.1 coordinate 314,435,389, forward strand.
TCCAGGCTGCCTAATGCTGACAATCTGTAATGTACTTTGTGTCAGCTTTCTGCAGGGTTTCCTAGATAACACTTGTTTTGTGTCTGAACAGAACGACCAGGGGGGGTGTTCTGGCATGATAATGAACACTGGTCGTTTCCACCTACTCTACCCCATCCCCTCCCCCATAGCAACATCCCCGCCCTCCCCATCTCCATGACTCAGCCTCTCCACAGGAAGAAAATGATCCTCGGCTGCAGCCATTGCTGTGATCAGAGCTGCCCGGATTAGCTGCTCCTCCCCCGGCCACACACAGTGATGTATGGAAAGTCTGCAGAGAGAAGAGACAATGTGCTGCACTCAGGGGGGGGCCGCTCTGTGATTACAATGAATAGCTCCGGCCTCTTATCAGTGATTCTTCCCTCACTGTCCCAGGCTGTCATCAGGAGAATGTACAGTGTGCAGACACCAGTGATGTCTGCAGAGAAGGGACAATCGTGCTGTATTCAGGGCCGCTCCGTGATTACAGTGAATAACTCCCTCATATCAGTGACTCCTTCCCTCACTGTCCGGGCTGTGATCAGGAGAATGTACAGTGTGAGCCCAGTGATGGGGGCTGCAGCTTCTGTGACACACTGTAACAAACCCCTGCTGTGTGAATGAGACAGCTGTGTCACTGATGTCTGTACACAGCAGGAGATATGGTACAGTGTGAAGGATGGTCAGCACTGTGTCTCCAATGACACAAATACTGATTGAAGCAGCCTCTATCCACTCAGTAACTGCAGCAGTGTGAAGTGTTGGAGGTATATGTATGGAGATATTGATGATACTAAGGATTTTGATATTGTTGAGGAGTCCTTCCTTCCGTCACCCCATCAGTCCGCCCGTCCTTCCTTCTTTCCTTCCATCCATCCTTCCTTCCGTTCATCCTTCCGTCCTTCTTTCAGTCCGTCTTTCGTCCTTTCTTTCCGTCCATCTGACCGTCCTTCCTTCTTTCCATCCATCCGTCCTTCCCTCCTTCCTTTTTTCCGTCCGTCCTTCTTTCCATCCTTCCATCTGTCCTTCTTTCCGTCGTCCTTTCTTTCCATCTGTCCTTCTTTCTTTCCGTCCATCTATCCGTCTGTCCTTTCCGTACCTCCTTTTTTCCGTCCTTCCTTCTTTCCATCTGTCCTTCCTTCTTTCCGTCCTTCCTTCCGTCCATCTATCCGTCCGTCCTTCTTTCTGTCCCTCCTTCTTTCCGTCCATCCGTCCTTCCTTCTTTCCGTCCTTCCTTCCATCCGTCCGTCGCCCCATCAGTTTATCTGTCCTTCCTTTCATCCTTCTTTCCATCCTTCCTTCTGTCCATCCATCCATCCCTCCTTCCTTCCGTTGGTCCTTGCGTCCTTCTTTCTGTCCATCCTTCCTTCTTTCCATCCTTCCTTATTTCCGACCGTCCTTCCTTCTTTCCGACCGTCCGTGCCGTTCTTCCTTCTTTCTGTCCTTCCTTCTTTCCGTCTGTCCATCAGTCGTTCCTACTTTCCGTCCGTCCTTCTTTCCGTCCGTCCGTCCTTCATTCCGTCCGTCCTTCATTCCGTCCGTCCTTCATCCCGTCCGTCCTTCATCCCGTCCGTCCTTCATCCCGTCCGTCCTTCATCCCGTCCGTCCTTCATCCCGTCCGTCCTTCATCCCGTCCGTCCTTCATCCCGTCCATCCTTCATCCCGTCCGTCCTTCATCCCGTCCGTCCTTCATCCCGTCCGTCCTTCATCCCGTCCGTCCTTCATCCCGTCCGTCCTTCATCCCGTCCGTCCTTCATCCCGTCCGTCCTTCATTCTTTCCGTCCGTCCTTCATTCTTTCCGTCCGTCCTTCATTCTTTCCGTCCGTCCTTCATTCTTTCCGTCCTTCATTCTTTCCGTCCGTCCTTCATTCTTTCCGTCCGTCCTTCATTCTTTCCGTCCATTCGTCCCTCCTTCATTCTTTCCGTCCATCCGTCCCTCCTTCATTCTTTCCGTCCATCCGTCCCTCCTTCATTCTTTCCGTCCATCCGTCCCTCCTTCATTCTTTCCGTCCATCCGTCCCTCCTTCATTCTTTCCGTCCATCCGTCCCTCCTTCATTCTTTCCGTCCATCCGTCCCTCCTTCATTCTTTCCGTCCATCCTTCAGTCTTTCCATCCGTCCATCCGTTCTTCCCTCAAGCCTGTATTTTCCCTTCACCCCTGGGTGATTTCCTGTTTTCCTTCCTCTTCTTCCATAACTTTTCTATTTTTCCGTCAATACAGACATATGAAGCTTCTTGTTGTTTTTTGCAGGACGAGTTGAACTTTTGAATGACGACATTTATTTAAAAATTGCAAAAAAATAGTGCAATTATACATTTGTTTTTTGGGTTTTTTATTCACCATGTTTACTATATGGTAACACTGAGGTGTCGGTATGATGTCTGGGGTCAGTACTATATGGTAACACTGAGGTGTCGGTATGATGTCTGGGGTCAGTACTATATGGTAACACTGAGGTGTCGGTATGATGTCTGGTGTCAGTACTATATGGTAACACTGAGGTGTCGGTATGATGTCTGGGGTCAGTACTATATGGTAACACTGAGGTGTCGGTATGATGTCTGGGGTCAGTACTATATGGTAACACTGAGGTGTCGGTATGATGTCTGGGGTCAGTACTATATGGTAACACTGAGGTGTCGGTATGATGTCTGGGGTCAGTACTATATGGTATCAATGACGTGTTGGTATGAATAATTGAAGAATTAAAGAAACAAAAAAAGAATTGCGCTCTTGCCCAATTTTCCACGATCCGCAGTTACAGTCAAACATTTATTCTGACAATCAAAATCTATATCCATTTTTATTTTAAAGAGAACCGTCAACCCATTTTTGTGTATTAAAATAAAAGCTCCCTTTTTTATCAGGGACTATCCTGCATTCTAAGGCTGGGTTCACATTAGCGTTCCCCTCCGCAGCGTTCTGCGTAGGGGATCCGCAATGTGTCCGCAGCGGCCGTCAGCTCCTATCTTTATAATGGGAGCGCACGGTGCTGCGCTTAACAGCGCATGACCGTGTGCACCCATTCACTCCTATATGTGATCTGTGCGCAGGCGGATGCCTGCGCACAAATCACACAGTCTCGTCCGCACCAGGAATGCAACATGTCGCGTCTCTGGTGCGGAAGAGACTGTGTGATTTGTACGCAGGCGTCCGCCTGCTCACAGATCACATATAGGAGTGAATGGGTGCGCACGGTCATGCGCTGTTAAGCGCAGCACCGTGCGCTCCCATTATAAAGATAGGAGCTGACGGCCGCTGCGGACACATTGCGGATCCCCTACGCAGAACGCTGCGGAGGGGAACGCTAATGTGAACCCAGCCTTAGAATGCAGGATAGTCCCTGATAAAAAAGGGAGCTTTTATTTTAATACACAAAAATGGGGTGACGGTTCTCTTTAAAATAAAAATGGATATAGATTTTGATTGTCAGAATAAATGTTTGACTGTAACTGCGGATCGTGGAAAATTGGGCAAGAGCGCAATTCTTTTTTGTTTCTTTAATTCTTCAATTATTCATACCAACACCTCAGTGTTACCATATAGTACTGACCCCAGACATCATACTGACACCTCAGTGTTGCCATATAGTACTGACCCCAGACATCATACCGACACCTCAGTGTTACCATATAGTACTGACCCCAGACATCATACCGACACCTCAGTGTTACCATATAGTACTGACCCCAGACATCATACCGACACCTCAGTGTTACCATATAGTACTGACCCCAGACATCATACCGACACCTCAGTGTTACCATATAGTACTGACCCCAGACATCATACCGACACCTCAGTGTTACCATATAGTACTGACCCCAGACATCATACCGACACCTCAGTGTTACCATATAGTACTGACACCAGACATCATACCGACACCTCAGTGTTACCATATAGTACTGACCCCAGACATCATACCGACACCTCAGTGTTACCATATAGTACTGACCCCAGACATCATACCGACATCTCAGTGTTACCATATAGTACTGACCCCAGACATCATACCGACACCTCAGTGTTACCATATAGTACTGACCCCAGATATCATACCGACACCTCAGTGTTACCATATAGTACTGACCCCAGACATCATACCGACACCTCAGTGTTACCATATAGTACTGACCCCAGACATCATACCGACACCTCAGTGTTACCATATAGTACTGACCCCAGACATCATACCGACACCTCAGTGTTACCATATAGTACTGACCCCAGACATCATACCGACACCTCAGTGTTACCATATAGTAAACATGGTGAATAAAAAACCCAAAAACAAATGTATAATTGCACTATTTTTTTGCAATTTTTAAATAAATGTCGTCATTCAAAAGTTCAACTCGTCCTGCAAAAAACAACAAGAAGCTTCATATGTTTGTATTGACGGAAAAATAGAAAAGTTATGGAAGAAGAGGAAGGAAAACAGGAAATCACCCAGGGGTGAAGGGAAAATACAGGCTTGAGGGGAAGAACGGATGGACGGATGGAAAGACTGAAGGATGGACGGAAAGAATGAAGGAGGGACGGATGGACGGAAAGAATGAAGGAGGGACGGATGGACGGAAAGAATGAAGGAGGGACGGATGGACGGAAAGAATGAAGGAGGGACGGATGGACGGAAAGAATGAAGGAGGGACGGATGGACGGAAAGAATGAAGGAGGGACGGATGGACGGAAAGAATGAAGGAGGGACGGATGGACGGAAAGAATGAAGGAGGGACGAATGGACGGAAAGAATGAAGGACGGACGGAAAGAATGAAGGACGGACGGAAAGAATGAAGGACGGACGGAAAGAATGAAGGACGGAAAGAATGAAGGACGGACGGAAAGAATGAAGGACGGACGGAAAGAATGAAGGACGGACGGAAAGAATGAAGGACGGACGGAAAGAATGAAGGACGGACGGGATGAAGGACGGACGGGATGAAGGACGGACGGGATGAAGGACGGACGGGATGAAGGACGGACGGGATGAAGGACGGACGGGATGAAGGACGGACGGGATGAAGGACGGACGGGATGAAGGACGGACGGGATGAAGGACGGACGGGATGAAGGACGGACGGAATGAAGGACGGACGGAATGAAGGACGGACGGACGGAAAGAAGGACGGACGGAAAGTAGGAACGACTGATGGACAGACGGAAAGAAGGAAGGACAGAAAGAAGGAAGAACGGCACGGACGGTCGGAAAGAAGGAAGGACGGTCGGAAATAAGGAAGGATGGAAAGAAGGAAGGATGGACAGAAAGAAGGACGCAAGGACCAACGGAAGGAAGGAGGGATGGATGGATGGACAGAAGGAAGGATGGAAAGAAGGATGAAAGGAAGGACAGATAAACTGATGGGGCGACGGACGGATGGAAGGAAGGACGGAAAGAAGGAAGGACGGATGGACGGAAAGAAGGAGGGACAGAAAGAAGGACGGACGGATAGATGGACGGAAGGAAGGACGGAAAGAAGGAAGGACAGATGGAAAGAAGGAAGGACGGAAAAAAGGAGGTACGGAAAGGACAGACGGATAGATGGACGGAAAGAAAGAAGGACAGATGGAAAGAAAGGACGACGGAAAGAAGGACAGATGGAAGGATGGAAAGAAGGACGGACGGAAAAAAGGAAGGAGGGAAGGACGGATGGATGGAAAGAAGGAAGGACGGTCAGATGGACGGAAAGAAAGGACGAAAGACGGACTGAAAGAAGGACGGAAGGATGAACGGAAGGAAGGATGGATGGAAGGAAAGAAGGAAGGACGGGCGGACTGATGGGGTGACGGAAGGAAGGACTCCTCAACAATATCAAAATCCTTAGTATCATCTATATCTCCATACATATACCTCCAACACTTCACACTGCTGCAGTTACTGAGTGGATAGAGGCTGCTTCAATCAGTATTTGTGTCATTGGAGACACAGTGCTGACCATCCTTCACACTGTACCATATCTCCTGCTGTGTACAGACATCAGTGACACAGCTGTCTCATTCACACAGCAGGGGTTTGTTACAGTGTGTCACAGAAGCTGCAGCCCCCCATCACTGGGCTCACACTGTACATTCTCCTGATCACAGCCCGGACAGTGAGGGAAGGAGTCACTGATATGAGGGAGTTATTCACTGTAATCACGGAGCGGCCCTGAATACAGCACGATTGTCCCTTCTCTGCAGACTTTGCAGACACAACTGGTGTTTGCACACTGTACATTCTCCTGATGACAGCCTGGGACAGTGAGGGAAGAATCACTGATAAGAGGCCGGAGCTATTCATTGTAATCCCGGAGCGGCCCCCCCTGAGTGCAGCACATTGTCTCTTCTCTCTGCAGACTTTCCATACATCACTGTGTGTGGCCGGGGGAGGAGCAGCTAATCCGGGCAGCTCTGATCACAGCAATGGCTGCAGCCGAGGATCATTTTCTTCCTGTGGAGAGGCTGAGTCATGGAGATGGGGAGGGCGGGGATGTTGCTATGGGGGAGGGGATGGGGTAGAGTAGGTGGAAACGACCAGTGTTCATTATCATGCCAGAACACCCCCCTGGTCGTTCTGTTCAGACACAAAACAAGTGTTATCTAGGAAACCCTGCAGAAAGCTGACACAAAGTACATTACAGATTGTCAGCATTAGGCAGCCTGGATATGCACTCAGATTATGTGACGAACCCGGACAACCCCTTTAAGGTCCCGTTACACCTGCCGACACCACCGGAGATGTCGGCGGCGACTGGCGGGTGCGCACACGTTTTTGCGCCCCGCCAACGTCGCCGCCCCCCGTTTAGAAGGGGAGACATCTCCAGCGATTGGCTGGCGAACTAAGAGGCGGCATCGCCGCCGGCGTTTCTCAAAACCCCAGCGGTGATGCAGGACAATGGGAGCCTATGGCTCCCATCGCCTGTCTGCTCGCCGGCGGCCGTTTACATGGGGCGATGTGTGCACATCGCCACAGATCGGCCGCCTGGTTTCACATCACTCCTGTGAAACCAGGCGAGCTGTCAGAGCCGCCGACATCGCCCCTTTACATTAGGCGACGCAGGGGCGATGTCGCAGCCGATAGGCCACGCCCCTACGTCGCCTATGTAATCGGCGGAGATGTGGCCAGGTGTAACGGGGTCTTTAGTGTTATCAGCGTACAGGTGGTACTGGAATCCATGGGACTTTATGAGTTGTCTTAGGCCAAGGGTATAGATGGAAAAAAGAAGGGGTCCCAGGACATAGCTCTGAGGGACCCCAACAGAGATACAGCATATAATTTAACTGTTTACCAAAAACAGACTGAGGCGTACAACAAAAAAAACACAGTACCTACAGTCAAATATCTTGGAGGTTCAAAGATGTTTTGGGGCTGTTTGGCTGCCTCTGGCACCGCGTGCCTTGACTGTGAGCAAGGCATCATGAAATCTGAAGATTACCAAAAGATTTTGGGTTGCAATGTAGTACCCTGTATCAAAAAGCTGGGTTTTCGTCCTAGGTGATGGGTCTTCCAGCAGTACTTTGACAACAAACATATTTCAAGAAGCATCCAGAAATGGAATGGAACAAAGTGCTGGAGAGTTAAAGCTCTCTGTGGAGAGATCTTAAAATTGCTGTTTGGAGAAGGCACTATTCAAATTAGAGAGACCTGGAGCAGGTTGTGAGTTGAAAGAGGCTTGTTGATGGTTATAGGAAACAAATTGAGTACAATAATTTATTCCAAAGGGTGTGCAACCAAATATTAGGTTGAGGGTGCCAAACAATTTTGTCCGACCCATTTTTGAGGTTTTGTGTGAAATTATGTCCAATTTGCCTTTCTGTTTTCTTTTGTGTTTTGCTCCAATATACACAAAGGAAATAAACACGTATATGACAAAATGTGTAATTACAATGATTTCCTGGGAGAACTAGTATAATTTCAAGGGTGCCAACTCTTTCAGACATGACTGTATTTACACAACTAGCACTAAGACAACACATGTATTCCTGCATACATCTGATCCAGATGATCGCAAAGAAAAGAATAATGCAAAGTATTTATAAAAAAAAAGGCCTTGCACTGAAAGGGCACATAGTAGTGTGAGAAGAACAAAGAACAAGAGCTGAGAGCAGCATTCATCATGGCTTTGTTTGTGACCTCCCTGGAAACCTTCCCTCACAATGAAAGCAGTAGCATCCAAGTATCCACTATCAGTGGCTAGAATAATATCAGAACTGACATCCTTTAATCATAATCTTATACGTTCAATAGGATAGCTGATATTATCTCATAGTTCATTTCCTACAAAGATACAGTACTAGACAGATTTTTACCAGCTCATGACTTTATATTATATTTAGAATCTACTGGACACCTGAAATTCATTTACTTACAGAATGTGAAGAACATTATGAAATATCCAGCTTCCATTATCCATTATAAAATAATCAATAGCTTTATTGAATAATCCACAAAAATTAAAACATGATACCGAGTGTAAATATGCTACACATTTTAGATCAATTCTGATTCTTCTTCAATGGCACTCAGATCAATGTTATACTATGAGGCAAGCCAATCAGCTTTTTTCTCATGTTGATTTAGCATGTGAAAAAAAGCAGCGCAAATCAGACGGCGAACCCATTCAAGTCTAGTGGGGTATGGAAATCATTGAACTGCGCTCGGATGACATCCTTACAAAATGAAAAAGATGAAGACATTTTCTTCTCCATCTTTTCCTCACCTGTGCTCGGATTCCCTTATGCAATCATTGTCTATGGGACTATTGGATAAAGCTGTGTACTATCCCAGTAAGGCCCCTTTCACATCAACATTTTTCGCTGACCGCGGCAGATGCGGCGGATTTACCGCATCTGCCGCCTAACCGTCACACTTGCGGTTCACCTGCGTCAAGCCTCATGCAATATCTATGGGGCTTGCGGCAGGTGCGGTATAGTTGCGGCTTCGGCACTTGTGGCAGCTGCAGCCGCGAAAAAAAGCTGCTTATCGCGGTTTTATCGCGCCCACAACTGCAGCAAGTGCCGAAACTGCAACTATACAGCACTTGCCGCACCTGCCGCAAGCCCCATAGACATTGCATGGGGCTTGCCGCAGGTGAACCGCAAGTGTGACGGTTAGGCGGCAGATGCGGTAAATCCGCCGCATCTGCCGCGGTCAGCGAAAAACGCTGATTTGAAAGGGGCCTAACATAGGCAAGAATAGCCAAAAAGGAGCACATTCTTTACTACTGTTCAATTTCAATGTGGCATTTCAGAGCCATACTCATAGGATAGACGACCCAGCAGTTGGAAAGTTGGAAACTCACGTAAAGATAAAGCAAAGTGCGCACCTTTTTATACACAGTTTCATTGCTCGTAAAGTTTATTGAACTTGAGAAGTGGGAGGTCTGCTGTATATATCACATAGAAGACAATGAGACTTTGCTGTATACATAGGATATAATGAGACTGTTGGAAATACATAACATATGAGACATAGACTGCTGCATACATCACAAAGGATACATACACACTAAGCTGTACATAAGTTACATAAAAAACAACGAGACTGCTGTATATGTGGCACCCCTGCGGACTGGTAGCCACAGAGAAGTGCAGAAGCAGGAATGGTAAGCCATTCACCCCAACACATAAAACATCCCCAAATTCCTATATCTAGGACTTTATGCCAGGCAAGGGAGAAGTGGGGAAGAGCAGAGTGGTGGGTGGAGCTTGAGTGGCACCTGCGAGAGGAGGAGGAGCTACAGTAGTTTTACCTCAGAGTAGAGTGACAGTTAGTGAGAACGGAGTTGGAGCTGAAGGAGGGCTCAGGACTGAGCTGTAGGAGACTGGAGGCGACTGAGAAATAAAGGAATCCAAGAAAGGCCTCATATAGGACTTGGGGGTATAAGAGAGGATCCCCTGAGAAGTCCGCGACTGCTGGCCCTGAGGTAGAGGTCAAAAGAGAGAGAGACCCGGAAAGGCCTAAGAAAGGGGGTGCTTGGTGAACCAGACCAGCTGCTGACCGGCTACCAGTGCGCTCACTGTGAGAAAATACCGTGACTGTGTGAAAATAAGAGCAGTGAGTAAAGCATCCGGTTAAACCTGAAGAATTGTGTGAGAGTCTTTATTAAAGGTCTATGGCTGAGGAGACTAGCATCTGAGGAGAGGTCAAGCCTGGAGATCTGAAAGACACCGGTCAGTATTAAGTGCACTCCCCATCATCACCTCACCACAATTACATCAACCAATAACAAATATTATCACCAGCCCAAGGATAATCTTAGCCCTATCTGTGGAGGGTTTATCACCTTGCTGCATCCTCATCCACTGGAGCTGTGACAAGCAGCGGCGGTCATATCTGGCCGCATCCCACAGGTAGCGTCACTGACAAACTTTAACTCTTATTTGTATTTTTATTTTTTCCCTTTTTAATTTCGGTCCCTCCAGGGCCACGGAACCAGTCCACGGCCACCACCGTGACATCCCCCTGTAAGCACAGAATAAGGACTGGTCCTGAGTAACCCATAGCCCTGAGGGTGATACATATACATCAAATACCATACACTGAGACTTTGCTGTAAATGTATCACAGGAGACACTACGACAGCTGGATATATCACATAGAATACACTGCCACTGCTGTATACAACACCTAGTATATGCTGAAACTGCTGTATACATCATATTGGATACACTGAGACATTGCTGTATATATCTCATAGGATACATTGAGACTGATGAATATATATAACATAGTAGACACCATGACATCACATAGGAGACACTGAAGCTTCTGTATATACATCACATATAATACACTGAAATTGCTGCAAACATCACACAGGATACATTGTGATTGCTGCATACATTACATAGGATACACTGTGACTGTTATGTATACATAACGTGATATGCTGACACTGCTGTATACATATTTGATACAGTGATACAGTACTGTATATAACACATAGGATACACTGAGAGTCTACTAAAAATATATCACATAGGAAGTCCTATTATATCACATAGTAGACACTGAGACATTGGTACATACATTCCATATAATACACTGAAATTGCTGCAACCATCACACAGAATTTGTAATTGCTACATACATTACATAGGACACACTGGAACTGTGGTATTTACATGACATAGGATATACTAATGCTATTGTTTACATCACAAAGGATGCATTGAAAGTATTGTATATATCACAAAGGACACATTGCAACTGCTGTTTACATCAAAGGCAAGATAGCAGAGTGCTATAACCCTGCCCCCAAATGATACAGGCAGTGGCCACTGTTGAACATAATCTAGTGTTGCATCTGTCCCTGCAGTATTCAGTAGTGAATGCTGCATGTGCTCACTCTACAGAAAAAAATAAGGGCCAGCAGCCAAAAACCCCAAAACAAGCACTGTGGCACACTAGGATTCTGCCCGACAGCAGGACCAAATAGTTTTGGTGACCTGAGAGACAGAGGCATCTCACCTCTGTTTAAAGAGACCAGTCAGGGCTAGTGATGGATGGACTCGAACTGTAAAGTTCGGGGTCCTGATCAAACACCTAGTGTCCATGTACCCCTGTTTCTTCTGTTGTCTTTTTACGAGGAACCCAGCATTTCTTGGTTGGTGCTTTTTAGTAAGGGGAGAAGTTGTATTACAGAAATGCAAAGAAAAGTTTAATAAAAAGGCCTTACCTTTGGTACAAATGTGTATGGCATAAAGTATTGATTTTTTGCATACCTTTTAAAAGTCAAATAAGACATATATACATGCTACACTAATACTGCGGCTTGTTAATGCTCTAGTTTTTTGAGTGTGTATCCTGAATTTTTCTGAATTACTTTTTGAGAAAGAAAAATTGTAATTAAAAACACAAAAGTGAATTTTGCTGTTGTAAAACAATGTATGGTAATAGAACAAGTGTCAAAGGCCATGGACAGGGTAATATCAAAGAAAAAAACTATAACAGGGCATCTGGCAATAAAAATTGTGGAAACCGAAGAATGACAACCACCACTGGCATCAGCTGCAATATATATATGAGGCTGTGACACCTCCATGCTACGGCACAAGCTTTGATCCCAAAACCATGCAATGTAACGCATTTGCCTCCTCCACATCATCTTCAATGGGTATTTCTCGGTCCCAACAGCAAGAAGGCAGACGTTTGCATAAACTATTACAATTTGTAAACAAATTTACCCACTTAAATAAGATGGCTAGAAAGTGTGCATGCACTTCCACCATTCAACAAAGTTTATACAGCTGTATGAAGGCATGTGAAAGAGTAATATTTAACAATATAACCATTACATGTCTACCGGCTCCAACCCCTCTATACTCTTACTGTATTGTAGACCCCTCTGTATCTTAAAAAAAAGAGAAAACAATACTAATAAAACAGATTTAAACATCATGTCTTTCTTCCCGTCCACATCCTCACACATCCTAATACACATCCAACATATCATTACTCTTTGTTCACATACATTTTGATTCATCCAAATATCCTACATATGCTGATAAATTTCAGATTCAATTTTTCCTAGATATACCAGATATACCAGCCTTGCCAACATCATCCTTTGATTTACGTATTGTGTTGACATAACTTTCGTAACTGTATCTTTCTTTAAACCATTCTTTCAGGATGCATTATTTAGGAAAAATAATCAGCTTTCCCACAGCAATTATTTTTCTTTAATATACTCAAAATTGGGGTATTCTCCAAAGAAAACTTATTAGCCACATATCCAAGCCCTTGCCACCTCCCGTCGACTCCAACTTAAAAATATTTCCCAGATCTGTACATTCCTTGACCAAGAAACTGTAACAAACGTGCGTGCCCTCATCATCTCCCGCCTTAATTATTGAAACCTCCTACTCTCTGGCCTCCCCTCTTGCACCCTTGCACCACTCCAAGCTATCCTAAACTCTGCTGCCCGACTAATCTACCTGGCTCCCTGCTATTCACCAGCCTCTCCTCTTTGCCAAGCCCTTCACTGGCTTCCTATTGTCCAGAGATTCTAGTTCAAAACCCTAACAATGACATACAAGGCCATCCACAACCTGTTCCCTTCATACACTTCTGCCATGGTTTACCTACACGCAACCTGTGATTCTCTCAAGATCTCCTTCTCTGCTCCCCTCTTATCTCTTCTACCCACAGCTGCATACAAGATTTTTCTTGTGCTTCCCCCATACTCTGGAACTCTCTGCCCCAACATATCAAACACTTGCCTGCCATGGAAACCTTCAAATGGAACCTGAAGACCCGCCTCTTCCAACAAGAATACAATCTGCAGTGATCCTCAATACACCAAACCACCACACAACCAGCTCTTCCCTCTCCTAGTGTATCCTCATCCATCCCTTGTAGACTGCGAGCCCTCGCAGGCAGGGACCTCTCTCCTTCTGTATTTATGTGAACCTTGTATTGCTCATGATTGTTCTACATGTGTATGTATGCCCCTTTTCACATGTAAAGTGCCATAGAATAAATGGAGCTATAATAATAAATAATAATAATATTAATTGGATGCAAATGAATATTACATTTATATATACCGTATATACTCGCGTATAAGCCGAGTTTTTCAGCCCAAAAATTGGGCTGAAAAGTACCCCCCTCGGCTTATACGCGAGTCAGTGCGGGGGCTGCTGTATACAGCGGTATACAGCAGCCCCCGCATCCCCAGTAATGCAGGGCCCCCCCCCTCATGCTCCGGTCACCTGTAAAGCAAGTTATACTTATCAGTGCCCGCTGCCGTCCGCGCCCGCCGCTGCCGACATGCGATCCTCCATCTTCATTCATCTTCTTCCTGCTCTGTGCGCGTCGCAGGCAGTGACGTCATTACCGGCGACGCGCACAGGAAACAGGAAGAAGATGCATGAAGACGGAGGATCGGGATGTCGGCAGCGGCGGGCGCGGACGGCAGCGGGCACTGATAAGTATAACTTGCTTTACAGGAGACCGGAGCATGAGGGGGGGGCCCTGCATTACTGAGGCTGCCTGTATACTACCACTGGGACTGCTGTATATATATCGGCCCTGCATTACTGGGGCTGCAATACCACTGGGGCTGCTGTATATAGGGGCTGCAATACCACTGGGGCTGCAATACCACTGGGGCTGCTGTATATAGGGGCTGCAATACCACTGGGGCTGCAATACCACTGGGGCTGCTGTATATAGGGGCTGCTGTATACACCACTGGGGCTGCAATACCACTGGGGCTGCTGTATATAGGGGCTGCAATACCACTGGGGCTGCAATACCACTGGGGCTGCTGTATATAGGGGCTGCTGTATACACCACTGGGGCTGCAATACCACTGGGGCTGCTGTATATAGGGGCTGCAATACCACTGGGGCTGCAATACCACTGGGGCTGCTGTATATAGGGGCTGCAATACCACTGGGGTTGCTGTATATAGGGGCCCTGCATTACTGGGGCTGCAATACCACTGGGGCTGCTGTATATAGGGGCTGCAATACCACTGGGGCTGCAATACCACTGGGGCTGCTGTATATAGGGGCTGCAATACCACTGGGGCTGCTGTATATAGGGGCTGCTGTATACACCACTGGGGCTGCAATACCACTGGGGCTGCTGTATATAGGGGCTGCAATACCACTGGGGCTGCTGTATATAGGGGCTGCAATACCACTGGGGCTGCAATACCACTGGGGCTGCTGTATATTGGGGCTGCTGTATACACCTCTGGGGCTGCATATACCTCTGGGGCTGCATATACCTCTGGGGCTGCTGTATACTACACCTGGGGCTGCTGCTGTATACTACCACTGGGGAGGCTGCTGTATACTACCACTGGGGAGGCTGCTGTATACCTCACTGCTGGGGGTTGTATACCTGTGCTGGAGTCCACCCTCGGCTTATACGCGAGTCAATAGATTTTCCCAGGTTTTGGGGGCAAAAGTAGGGGGGTCGGCTTATACACGGGTCGGCTTATACACGAGTATATACGGTACAGCTAATCATACCAACTACCTATGCTTATATGTATTTCAAAGGTTGATGCAGATCACCTGCACCATGAAAATCACACTTGGGAAACAGAAGGCGATTTTTTACGCATAGAACATATTTAGTTTTTTGTGGTAAAATCAAAGAGGTTTGGGAACCAACAGCTTACCCATATAATAATATTAACAGTAGACTTTACATCTTAGGATGGTGCTGAGGAAGAAAGTTAACTACATGTTCAAAAAGCAAGGAACTTCTAAAAATTGGAAAATGTATCAAGAAGCAAGTAAATGCAAAAAAATTATTTCACATGGTTAAAAAATAGTTTTAAAAAGGCAGCAGACCCTAGGAGACTCTCTATTAAATATGAGAAGACCTGTGGAAGTTAGTGTTATGGAGCTTCAGCCAGACTTTATATAAAATTCTGTTCTGGACCCAAACTTGACCCAAACCTCATTGGAAGACACTGATTGGACAATTCGACTCTCCACCAACATACAGCTAGCAATAAACAAAGCATGTCTGAGGGAGGGAGGGGTTCTATCTTTTATTTTTTGGTTCACATTACTTCCAATAAAGCCGATTTTACCCCCAGTGCGAGCCATTCAAACACTGCCAGTGGCTTACACTGAGCCGAGCACAGAGTGTACCCAAGCACAACGATGCTTGCTCCAGTAGTTTTCATAAAGCACCCAAACTCCAAACTCGAACACTGAATTTTTTTTGGATAGTCTGTGTTCAGTACAAACACCGAACTTTAGAGTTCGGATAGCTCATCCCCACCCCCCCGTGCATTTCGAACCATAAGGTTGTTAATCACAGCAATATCTAGTGTCTAAATAGGTTTAAGGGAAATGACGCTGTTACCCTCAGATGTATTTGATACACCAATTTGATCATTAACTGCTTCTCAAAAGAAAAAAAAAAAGAATTTGTGTTTAATTTAAAAAGAAGTACAAGGAATTGTGATTAATATAGGTACACTTGATCTGTACTAATATTCATGTCAGCAGGTGACCTTGTATATAATTAAATATCCAAAAAGACTTGAATATGAATTATAAATTATGCTGAGCTCCTCTTTGTTTTGGTGCAAACACTACAGTGCTGTGCAAATTATTTGGGACAAAGCCAGTCTTTACTTGTTTTTCTTGCATTAGTTTTACTATTTCTGATAAGTGTTTTATCAGTTCTTGGTGTCGTTTTCCTTTTTCTTCCACATTTCCCTTTTCGTTTTGGAGAAAATGATCCATTTCATTATGTGTGCGAATTATTCTAGAAGCGGTAGATTTTCCAATACCAACAGTGAAGCGATTTCACTTACAGTCAGTCTTGTATGTTCATTAAGAGTGATAATTCTAGACCTGTTCCGTGGAGTAACATCCATTTTTACAGGCACGAATCACACTGAGAGAAACAGTACACTAAACCACTCCTCACAGAAACAAGCTCTCAACTGAAGCTGAGGGGGCAGCTAGCTGTTATATTCTGACTAAAACCAGTCAAACCACATTTTGTTACTCAAGGTTGTACACTCACACCTGTTCAAAGCAGTTAAAACTGGTTTGAATCACTGACTGGTAACCAACTTACGATTTTACTTAAAAAATGCTTTGTCCTAATTAATTTGCACAGCACTGTATCTAAATTGGTGACTTTTATTGAATCTACATCATCAGGTATATAACGAAAATGTCCAGAAACTCCTAATATGTTATGCGTGATTGGATTTTGGGTATCATATATATGTTCACCAATGCGTCTTTTAAAGGTCTTGAAGAACCACCCAGATATAGCGGTTATGGATGTCTCAGTTAACAAATTACAAAGGATATAATATGCCCTATGTTATAACTTTCCTTTCACCACAATTCAACTACTCGGTTAATTTATCCTCCTCCTTTAGATATGTTTTTCTCCGTAGGTGAGGATAGGGTAAACAGCCATCTATACCCATAGAACACTTATTTGGAGCCATGCATCCTTTTAAATTCTACACCATTGCCGCTAACCTTGTATACTAGTTGGAGTTGTGAGATATACCAAGAGAACTCTTTTGACTTCTCCAATTTTGGTAAATTCAATAGATTTAACTTAATAATTGATTCCATTATTTGTTACTTATCTATTCCTAAAAGAGCCAGGTGACAGCTAATACAGCCATGATTACAGGCCCCATGAGGGATGTTCCAGTGTCCCTACACTTTTCACTCCAAATCCTTCATAACTAGTAAGATTTGTCTATAAAATTCCAGTCAGAGAACATGTAAGGTTGGAGGAAAATAATTTATTTTTAGAGTTGTTTAAAATTTCATAATGAACATTTTCACATTCTGACAGAATCAGGAATAAACACATTTCCGACTTTGCAGCCAATTTGTGTAAAGGCAGAGGACTTTCAGAAATTCCTTTCCTTTGAACATCCATTTACAACCCCCAACACCTCATTTCACTTCTATATTTTATGATAAAAAAAAAACATGGTACTATAATCACCATGCATGCATACAGTATGTTTGTGCTATGTAGTCAGGAAAAGAGAACTATCTGACTGGGAGAGAATGGGGCTAACTATATGAAAATGCTTATTTAATGTGACCACTCTAGGGTAGACCTACAAAATCCTTATGAGTACATATTAATAGCTACCACACACCTAACTGCCACATCATAGATGTATAGGATTCCACCACTACAACAGAGGGATTTACATTTTACAAATAGATAATCTATGCTTGTGGCTAATTTAAAGACTATGTATCACAAGGGACAAGTCGTTGTAATACAAGTAAGAACAGAGAAAAAAAATCCAGTTATATGCAAAAGTGAAAAAACTTTAATATATGTCTAATCCGGACAGGTACAGGGCTATACTCAAACCAACAGGGCAGAGTTGATACACAGACAGGGAATCTGGACAGTTAAATTATGAAATGGCACTTGGTTAATACAACAGGGGTATACATACAGTTGTGGCCAAAAGTATTGACACCCCTGCAATTCTATCAGATAATACTCAGTTTCTTCCTAAAAATGATTGCAATCACAAATTCTTTGGTATTATTATCTTCATTTAATTTGTCTTCAATGAAAAAACACAAAAGAGAATTAAGCAAAAAGCAAAACATTGATCATTTCACACAAAACTCCAAAAATGGGCCAGGCAAAAGTATTGGCACCCTCAGCCTAATACTTGGTTGCACAACCTTTAGCCAAAGTAACTGCAATCAACCGCGTCCGGTAACCATCAATGAGTTTCTTACAATGCTCTGCTGGAATTTTAGACCATTCTTCTTTGGCAAACTGCTCCAGGTCCCTGATATTTGAAGGGTGCCTTCTCCAAACTGCCATTTTTAGATCTCTCTACAGGTGTTCTATGGGATTCAGGTCTGGACTCATTGCTGGCCACCTTAGAAGTCTCCAGTGCTTTCTCTCAAACCATTTTCTAGTGCTTTTTGAAGTGGGTTTTGGGTCATTGTCCTGCTGGAAGACCCATGACCTCTGAGGGAGACCCAGCATTCTCACACTGGACCCTATATTATGCTGCAAAATTTGTTGGTAGTCTTCAGACTTCCTAATGCCATGCACACGGTCAAGCAGTCCAGTGCCAGAGGCAGCAAAGCAACCCCAAAACATCAGGGAACCTCCGCCATGTTTGACTGTAGGGACCGTGTTCTTTTCTTTGAATGCCTCTTTTTTTTCTCCTGTAAACTCTATGTTGATGCCTTTGCCCAAAAAGCTCTACTTTTGTCTCATCTGACCAGAGAACATTCTTCCAAAACATTGTAGGCTTTCTCAGGTAAGTTTTGGCAAACTCCAGCCTGGCTTTTTTATGTCTCGGGGTAAGAAGTGGGGTCTTCCTGGGTATCCTACCATACAGTCCCTTTTCATTCAGACGCCAACGGATAATACGAGTTGACACTGTTGTACCCTCGGACTGTAGGGCAGCTTGAACTTGTTTGGATGTTAGTCGAGGTTCTTTATCCACCATCCGCACAATCTTGCGTTGAAATCTCTCGTCAATTTTTCTTTTCCGTCCACATCTAGGGAGGTTAGCCACAGTGCCATGGGCTTTAAACTTCTTGATGACACCGCGCACGGTAGACACAGGAACATTCAGGTCTTTGGAGATGGACTTGTAGCCTTGAGATTGCTCATGCTTCCTCACAATTTGGTTTCTCAAGTCCTCAGACAGTTCTTCGGTCTTCTTTCTTTTCTCCATGCTCAATGTGGTACACACAAGGACACAGGACAGAGGTTGAGTCATTTTTAATCCATGTCAACTGGCTGCAAGTGTGATTTAGTTATTGCCAACACCTGTTAGGTGCCACAAGTAAGTTACAGGTGCTGTTAATTACACAAATTAGAGAAGCATCACATGATTTTTCTAACAGTGCCAATACTTTTGTCCACCCCCTTTTTATGATTGGTGTGGAATTAGATCCAATTTGGCTTTAGGACAATTCTTTTTGTGTTTTTTCATTGAAGACAAATTAAATGAAGATAATAATACCAAAGAATTTGTGATTGCAATCATTTTCAGGAAGAAACTGAGTATTATCGGACAGAATTGCAGGGGTGTCAATACTTTTGGCCACTACTGTATACATCAAGGTTCACGGTTACAATACACACAAAGTTTGTTTATGCAGTTAGAAACCAATATAGTATCTTCCAGTCACAATATATTACTGTAAGGATTGAGTTCTACTTACAACTCCACTACTCCATATGGATAGAATGTTAGAGTGTTACATGTGCAGGGTAGCACTCAAATGTGCACTTAAAGATTATATCACAGTACTAGGGATGAGACTGTGATTAATATGCACTATATAAATATTACACTCATAGAAATCCAATAGGGTATGGATGATATTTGTGGAATAGGGCTGTTATATCAAGTCCACTTTATCAGATGTATTGCAGTTCCACATTTATTTTGCAGCTAAACACTATGTGCATGCAGGCTGACCATTACTCCACTTCTCATAGGTCTCCTGTCCATAATTAATGCCTACAGTTTATGGTTAATACCCATATATATAACAAGTGTTCCCCTTCTCAGGGCTCAAGGAAGGGGATCATTGCTAAAAACATAGTGCAGCTAGAGAAAAGTGGCATAAATACAGTACCTCCTAGAAGTGCTTAAGATCATCCAGCGTCCTCACCGCCTGTAAACTGCACGCCCTATGCACATTTCAGGGGATGTGACGTATATGTTTCTCTGAAATGCTTTTGTGTTTCAGAGGAAATATACATTGAAGATATGGCTTCAATGCACCACTTTAGTATATTGGCAAAGGAAAAAGAAAGGTTCCAGCACCAGGTGTCTCTTCATTAAAATCTTCAATATTTTATTTCTATGTCAAGAATAAAACATCATGCAAGGACGCAGCCCCTAAAAGCCTGACACGTTTCAAACAAAGTTCTTAGTCATAAGCATCTGCTCCCAGTATGAATCCAGTATATTGATATGACTCTTGCATGTGTATACTGGGAGAGACCCGTCAATCATCTCTAGCAGGGCTGGTAAAAGTTGGCCGGAGGTGGTCCCAAACAAGTATTATCTTTGGGGGATTTATATACCAGGATGGGGCATATATATCTGGTAGGGACCCAGGATAGGGGGACATACGGTATATACCTTGAATAAGTACTAGTACTACATAATGAAGGGGAATGGTGGGCAACACATATGTCTGGCTGAACCTAACAGGACTATGGACTGGGCTTATTATATTTGAAGTCTCACACTGAGTAACTCATTTCAAAGAGAAAAGAATAATTGTTCTTTTCCAAAACATTCTCTAAGCAACTTGAGTGCATGCAGAGCAAAATATTAATCACCAATATCAGCATATTGTGGTTAATTTTCATGTGCTTTTATTTCCAATAAATACTGAAGACAACCTATTTTCATATACCATATTAGGGGTTGTAGGAGTCCTAATGGGGAGGATCCTCTGTTTCGAGAGATGTCCTATGTATCCTGTTGGATTCAAGATGTCCATCTATCAAAATGATCACCTTCAAGATGACATATGGTTCTTGGCCTGGTAATGGATTGACCACTAGAGTTAGATTCCATTTTTTGATTAAAGGTGTCAGCAAAAAAAAAAAAAAAGCAAAATGTACCTACAGCCATAGTGGTTATCTGCAGGTAAATGCCACGTTACACACTTGACTAATTGGAGGTGCATCAGCAGGGAAAAAATAAAGCTGTTTTCTTTCTGCAACTGTTTGCTTCAGTTATCAAGGCGGAGCAGAGGACTGTAACAGTCAATGTTCACTATATCGTGAGTGTGCTATAAACATTGCACCTGCTGTGTGTGGGACAGCCTGCTCTGCAGTATGTGAGCTAAGCAGTAAGCCAGGGTTTAGGGGGAGTGATTATAGCATCCTCATTATGTAGTTAGCACTGACTTTATTTCCCACTGCTCCACCCCAATGACAGGATACTGAGAACATAACTTCATTTTCTCCCTGCAACTGTACTTCCAATAAGATTGCCACATATGATTGGAACAGTATTTACTTACAGATTGCCACTCTGGCTGCAAGTAAATAGCATTGTTTGTTTTTTGTTTTGCCGACAGCTTCCCTTTAGGGTAAAACTCTAATGCTAAGATTTTAAGAAAGTTCCAAAGTACTTATTTTTTCTATCTTCTCATCAACTTGAGAGAAATCAGCAGAAATTACCAGCTGACCACAGCTCCTCCCCTCCAAATTCAGATCTGGACAGCCCCATTAAGCATTAACATATTAATGACCTATATATGGGATCAATGTTAGTCTCGGACAACTCCTTTAAAAGTTGCAAGGATCTGACGTCATGCCTCCTCTCCACCCCTGTAGACTGTGAGCCCTCGCGGACAGGGTCCTCTCCCGTCGTGTACCAGCAAGCCTTGATTGTTCGTATGTACTGTACCTGTCCTTGTCACCCCTACTTCTTATGTAAAGCGCCATGGAACCAATGGCGCTATATAAATAAGTAATAATAATAATAATTATAACCACTCAATATGCACATACTTCCTAACACAAACTCTTTTATGTTTCCAAAGGTCACTTTCTTTGGACTTTTTATCATTTTTGTCAGCATTATTCTCAATGATTTTTTTTCCTTTCACGTGAACTTGTTTACCTTAGCATAGACATTATAGAACATTATACCTAGTATTGCAGATTAAATTCTATGTGATGCTAAAATGGAGGGCTCTAGGCAGGAGCCCACTTTGCCCCATAACAAAGTTGTGCCCTTATTACACGGAAATTTATGATTCATACATTCGCTCTAGTCTTTTTAATTTATTAGGAGATATTTACAATTCTAAAGTACAGTGAACTACGTATGTTATTCAATAGTATGCATGTGGAAAGCTGAGTAGAAATTTACATATATATTAAAAGAAAAGTGGTGTTGGCATGATCTCAGTTTTCAAATGTTCTACCTTATGTCGGTGCCGTTGAGTCAGATTTTAATGTCTCACAAAATGATCCCTGTACACATTTTTTCTTTCTTCATAGTTGCCAAATTCTCTCACCTTAGGCTATACAAGCAGAGATTTTTATACTTAGTATTATATATTAAATATGTATGAGAAAGTGTTATAATGTGAAAATAGTGGACATCATGTAACAAAAAGGGCTCTATATAGTGTCTCTGTAAAACTGGGTGAATAAAAGTTACATTTTCTTGGATTTTCTGTAGTCTTGCTCCTTCATTTTTGGGTTTTGCCACTTTTGTTTAAAGGCTACTTTACACACACAGATATCTGTGACCAACTTCTGAACAGATCTCTGGTTGCAGTGAAATCATGGACACATTGCTCCATTTGTACACAGCCACAAAATGGAACATTGTGTCCATGATTTCACTGCAACCAGAGATCTGTTCAGAAGTTGGTCACAGATATCTGTGTGTGTAAAGTGGCCTTAAAAGTTTGAAGTCCAGGCTTGAAGCCTTACATCCACACTGGACCACAAAGTGTGCTGCTCCATGGATTCAAATGTATGTATATATGGTGCAGAGATGGTTCCTGAGCAAGCAGGCTTCCTTGGCATTGAGATGTGTACCTCAAGAGTAACTTTACATGTCAACTACAATGAAATAACTCACAGTCCATTGAACACTTCAACTTTACAGCAGTGATGCACAAGCTATATTACAACTTTGCTGTACACAGCTGACCAGAGCTGTAAATGGGTGTGGATTACTCACATCAACACTCCTACTGTATATCTCAGCTTCCCTGCTGAAACCATGGACAGCAGTAGTGTTTCAGACAAACCATACATTAAAAAGCCGGCTAGGGACCAAGCATCTGGAATGGCTAGTCCAAGAGGCTGTCCGGTTTCTGTGTGCCTCACTTCTTTTGAGTGACAGCCTTTTCCCTGTACACATTTGTAAGAAACTGCGATAGACCTGTCACTCAAGAGGTGCGATTAGGTCTAGTGCTGGACACTTGTAGATATGAGATAATGCGCAATATGGTCTTATCTCTAAAATAAAGAGATGAGGTGGATAATAAGTGTGAACTGCTCACCTGGTGCGGTTGTGTTACCCACAACCGATATGATCGCCTGTAAGACAGCTGCTGCAAGGGCCGCACTTTCACGGGTAACCGTGGAGAAAAGATCAGTTCTGTTTGACAAAATGCCATAGTGCCCGCGTTGCCGTCAAGGATCACCAGAAACAATGGATCATCTGGGCTTAAAGGTCTTTATTCTTCCAACGTATTTCGGAGCTATAACCCAGCTCCTTCCCCAGGGAACAGATGTTCCCTGAGGAAGGAGCTGGGTTATAGCTCCGAACAGATGTTCCCTGAGGAAGGAGCTGGGTTATAGCTCCGAAATGCGTTGGAAGAATAAAGACCTTTAAGCCCAGATGATCCATTGTTTCTGGTGATCCTTGACGGCAGCGCGGGCACTACGGCATTTTGTCCAACAGAAGTAGTGCTGGACACTGACTTTTTGGACCAGTCATCTGAAACATGATCCTTGGTTGCCTTCTAAAGGTATGCTCTCTCTAAAATTCTGCAGTGTTTTTGTCATGCACTTAGATGGCGCTGACATTGTTGGATGCTGCTGTGTATGTGGTTTGTCTTTAAGAGCTGCATGGTTGATGGTTGTGAAGGTCCTTGCCTCCTGTGGTGTGCTCCAGAACTGCAGTCACTATTATGTTCAATTGCTGGTTTGGGAGTTAATGTGTGACTCACCTGGAATCCCCTCCCCATGGCTTTAAATAGCCTTCCCTCTCCTCTGTCAGGTGCTGCTGATAGCTACGTGCTCTAGGTCTTGGTGCTGTGCTGATGCTTAGTTGCTGGGCTAAAGTCTTTCCTGCGGAGAATCTGTGATTCCTGACCCGTGGGTGGAGGTAGGGGCCCTCAGCCTAGGGCTAATCAGGAGTTTTAGGGTACAGGGAGGCGGCTCGGAACTCCTCACCATCAGAGGTACCTCCGAGATCAGGGTGAGCCAGGGACCCCAGCATCAGGTTCAGATTAGACTCTCCTGACCTGTTACATGATTCCCTTACCTCCCAAGCATAACATTTTTAGAGTAAAACATACCTAACTGAAATGACAGAGCCAGTGTTTAATACATGCTCGCCTAGGTTCAGGAAGTTGACAGGCTTCCTTTAACGTATGTATCAAAGCACGAGGGTCCTCCTTGCTGCCCTCATCTTCAGGCTTGGCAACTATTGTATAAATTGGGAGCCTTCAAGTCCAATCATAGTCTATCATGTCTTCTTCTGTGGCACAACCAGTACAAACCTCCTGTCTCCATGGCCTTTAGGTTTGTGAATGCCTTTCTTAAAAAGCTAAAAACCACTCAGATTGTTAAGTTTTAGAAGAATTGGGAGGAACTTTGGGTAAATTACTTTTGAGGTCTGAAGAAGAGGTTGTCACTTGAGTAGGGGTGTTATGAGGAATCTAGTAACTGTCAAATGTGATGTATCAAGTTCTGAGGTGCTTGAGGAATTGTTTTATGGAGTTTAGAGCATTTTATATGTATATTTGAAATATTGATGTAATGTCTATATGTCTTAATGCTTAATTGGAAACTGGTCTGCGGACTCTTTTAATGAAAGATGTATGAGCATATGACATGTTTTGATATGTTTTTGGATGTGAAAATAATAAAAACGATTTGGGAAAAAAAATAAAAGCTAAAAACCTACTCAACTCCACCCACCCAGATGAAAGAAGAGAAATGATCTCCTTTTGTAAGGTCCATGCCAGTATCTAGTTAGGGAGGTAGTGCTCCCATTGGATTTCACCAATATATGATCACTGATCAATTATATGATATTATGCTCATATTGTAATGGCTGGGGCTGGCATCTCTGATGACCATGTACTGAGTCAGAATGCCAGATATGACGCCGAACGCGTCATTTCCGTTACCCTGCAGCTCATCCACAGAGCTGCACATTGCGCATGCTCTGTGGAGCACATTACATTAGGTCATCACAGTTGAGCTGACGTAATGTGCTCTATAGAGCATGCGTACTGCGCAGCCTGAAGTCCGGCTGCGGAGTACCAGAAATCAAGCATTCTGCGTCATACCCGGCATTCTCCAGAGTGGAGCGAGCCAGGCTGGGGGGCGCGCCATTTGGAAGTCAATATATATATATTTGGAAGTCAATAAACTACACAGGAGTCGGCCACGGGACACAGAGAGGACTCCCATAGGGGCTAACAATGGAAGCCCCCCGGATCATTAACATAGTAATGAGTAAGTGATAAAAAGCTTTCATTACAGTTGCAGAGCACAATAGCACAGAGAGTGAGAGTTAGGCTACACTCACACAATGCGCAAAAAAGCGCCGTAAAAAAAACGCGGTACATTCACACAGCGTGTTTTTTTACGGGCTCACTTCTCCTCCAAAAGCGCAGGGAAAAGTGATGTCACACAGTGGAGGAAGAATCCATGTGTGAGAGCCCCTTTTGAGTTTCATAGTGTATTAATATATACTACAAAACCCAAATTAAAGTAATCCAAATGTGTAAAAAAAATAATAAAAATTGAATACTTACCCTCACCGGGTGTTCCGGGACTCGGGAGCCAAGAGATCCACAAGTATCGACCTTCCAGGACCTATCAAGATAGCTGATTGGCTGCTCGTGGTCATGTGATATGCGCGTCACATATCACATGACCGTGAGCGGCTAATCAGCGATCTTGCCAGGTGCTGGAAGGTCAATAATTGTGGATCTCTCGGCTCCCGTAACACCTGGCGGAGAGGTAAGTATTCATTTATTATAATTTTTTACACATTTGCATTATTGTAATTTGAGTTTTGCAGTTAATATTAATACACTACGAAACCCAAAAGGGGCTGTCACAGATGTCACTCAGGGGAGGATTGTTCTTCCCCTCTGTGACATCATATCCTGCAGCGCCGGCATATTCCCGCTGAAATTGCGCATTGTCTGCACGGCAATGCGTAATTCCAGGGGAATAATGGGCTCCTATGGGAGAAACCGCGGGCGCAGGTGTGCAATGAATTGACATGGTCATTTTTTTTATGCCTACGCTTTCTCCCATAAAAGCGCTGCGTATATTTACGCACTGTCTGCACGGCAAAGTGAATTTCACATTCACTTTGCCGCCAGACGCACACACACACTGCGCTTTTTTAAAAAGCGTTGCGCAAAAATGCGCAATGTGTCAACGTAGCCTAAAGGCCACATCACACGTGGCGACATCGCCGCCGATTACATAGGCGACGTAGGGGCGTGGCCTATCAGCGGTGACATCGCCCCTGCGTCGCCTAATGTAAAGGGGTGATGGCGACGCTTTTTACTGGTCGCCTGGTTTCAGAGCAGTGCTCTAAAACCAGGCGGCCGATCTGGGGCGATGTGTCCACATCGCTCCATGTCGGCGAGCTGAAAGGCGATGGGAGCCATAGGCTCCCATTGTACTGCATCGCCGCTGGGGTTTTGAGAAACTGGCAGAGATTTCGAGAACCGGAGGGGCGGGGGGGTGCAGGCAGAGATTTTGAGAACTGGGGGGGTGCTGGCAGAGATTTTGAGAACTGGGGGGGTGCTGACGAAGGATTTAAGGAGCAGGGGGGGGTCGCTGTGGGGTCGGAGCACTCTCACCTGCATGTCGGGCGCGTCGCCTGCTATTCTGCAGCTGCGGCCGCAAACTACAGCCGGCCGGCCCATTTCTGTGGGGTCGGCCCTACAACAGGGAAATACCACCAGCCTGGGGGGGGACTTGCCCCCCTGCCACCTGGGCCAGTCCGCCCCTGCCTGGGGGGCTTAATGGAGGTGTCAGGTTCCCTTTAAGTCAGTTGATTTATTCTTTGGCAAATTGTATCTGCTTCAATACATGTCTTTTTTTTTTAATAGTGGGACTTTGTGGGGAATTCTTGCTAACAGATCAGCTTCACACAGGCGTCTTCTGACACAGTACTCACAGGTAACTTGAGACTGTCTTTCATCATCCTGGAGCTGATCATAGGCTGAACCTTTGCCATTCTGGCTATAGTTTAATCCATTTGAATGGTATTCTTCCACATCGCTCTGGTTTTGCTTTCAATTTTAAGAGGACCTGTCACCAACCTGGTGCTATGCTAACTGAATGTAGTACTGAATGCATCGTGTCTGCTGCATTCAGGGAAGGGGTCCCCCATGTCTCTAGTTCCCCTGTAAGTTGTAAAAAGCACTTTATAAAATTTTTTTTATCCCGTGTTTTGAGACTCTTAATCGAGGCTCCACGGACCCCATTTGCATATTCAAATTTCCAGTGGGCAATGCATCATGAATTTCACTGTGTTTGAGCGCTTTAGCCGGCTGCCCGCAGTGTTTTCCTTGACTGGTCTCCCTGAGATCAGCGAGTGCTTTGTGATGTTGGTCTACCAGGCATTGCTCCCACCTAGCCAGAATCCTACTCCACACTGATGAGGAGCAATATCCCGAAACAGCTGTCTGTGGATGGATACCTGGCTCTGTTAATTCCCTTGTCATATCCTTAAAGCGAACCTGTCACCCCCCGTGGACATCAAAAGCTATAATAGCCACCTTCTGCAGCACTAAGGCTGCATTCAGGGAAGGTGGCTATATGCTTTTGATGCCCTATATTCAGTCAAATATGAAGTTATATAAAGGCTTACACTTAAGAAGACCTAAGACCGGGAGGCGGGGTTTCGCTCTCCTCCGACCCGCCTCCTCTTGTCAATCATTCAGGTCGCCTGCTGCTGCCTCCCCTCACAGTCGTTCATGAACGCGCGCCTCCGTTCTCCTCTGTGGCGGCGCGCATGCGCTGTGCGCCGGGTGTCCAGGAAGTCGTCGGGCTGCGCGCGCAGCCCGACGACTTCCTGGAAACCCGGTGCTAAGGTGATGCTTTATACTCCACATAGATAACATACAGTAATGCCTCTCTGATACCTTTCCTGGTGTCACGTTCTAATTTAAAGGCAAAAAGCCAACTGTAGTAATAAACCTATAACCATATTGTACTGCGGATGTTGCCTAATTGCAAGAAATTCCATCCTGTCAACTAAACGTTGAATCCAGACAAACAGTAATAAATAAGAAAGACACAATAAATGGATTTAAACGTATTTCATGCTATATAGCATAGCAGCAATGTATGCCCATTGATTTGCATTCAGCTTTTGATGTTCATAAAACAATTCCTGTCCTATTCCTAATGACGATGAATGTTCTTTGTGCTTCATAACGTTTTACAGACGGTTTGTGCATTTTATATGTGACAGTAGGGCATGTTAGGTAACAAAACAAGTCTTCTCCAGCTCTTTGTCTAAACATGATCCTCAGGATGAAAGAGCCCAGACCGTCTGTGGCCAGTAAATTATGCCAATGAAAGAATAATTAAATGGTAAGCAATGCACTGTCGGAGAATAGCAATACACTAGATGCTACAAAACCTCATCAACTCCCTATTATGATACTAAAATTATCCCCAGAATAAATAGAAGAGCTGGGTCCTAATGAAGATTAGATCAGCTCAGAATAGGGAATGCTGGAAATGTGATTTGGCTGCAAAATGCAATGTTTCTAAACATCTGTAACTAAGGATGTGAGGGATAATTATTATTTTTTACAGATTCATTATACCCCCGAGCTTCCGCCTAGATATTGTTCCAAAGTCAACTTGAATTAATTGAAATATTAGTACATGGAGGCAGCCGGGTCTGTGTGCGGCCACCATCTGCCAGCACACAATGCTCACTGAATGCTTCACATGGAGCTTTCATTACCTGACTTATCTTAGGGTTTTCTGTATGCATTGTGGCACATACACACAGGTGATCACCCTGGCACAGCTACCAGCCAGGGGGAAACGCACTTGTAGACCATCACATGCCCCTGGGCTAGTGTGGAGCAAGGCTGATGGTGTCACAAAAGAAAATCAATGGATAACCATGCTGTATCCAGGAGACATAGGGGACACAATCTGCTGCTCACATCTCTGCTATTAAAGTCAATGGAGGGAGTAATGAATTGTGTTATACCCTACCGCTGCATTCAATAAAAGCTCCTATTGTGGATGCCTGTTCTTGGTTAACCCTGCACTAGCTGGGCAGAGGAGGGACCGCTCACCTATGATGAACCCATACATACAAGTGGAGGATAGACAGTTACTGCAATTCCCATATATATATTTGATGTGTGCTGATGTCTTCTCAGATCCAAATCACTGGGGAATTTACAGTAATACCTACTTCTATATATAGACATACATTTGGAATACATTCCTAATACCTTCTATGACCCAGATCACTGGAGGATAGCCGTCTATTTCTATATATACAGGTATTTTGGCCATATGCTCCTGATGTCTTCTCAGCCCCACATCACTGGAGGATAACCATCTAATTCCATAGATACAAATATTTTGGCCATATGCTCCTGATGTCTTCTCAGCCCCACATCACTGGAGGATAGCCATCTAATTCTGTAGATACAGGTATTTTGGCCATATGCTCCTGATGTCTTCTCAGCACCACATCACTGGAGGACAGCCATCTAATTCTATAGATACAGGTATTTTGGCCATATGCTCCTAATGTCTTCTCAGCCCCACATCACTGGAGGATAGCCATCTAATTCTATATATACAGCTATTTTGGCCATATGCTCCTGATGTCTTCTCAGCACCACATTAATGGAGGATAGCCATCTAATTCTATATATACAGATATTTTGGCCATATGCTCCTGATGTCTTCTCAGCACCACATCACTGGAGGATAGCCATTTAATACTATAGATACAGCTATTTTGGCCATATGCTCCTAATGTCTTCTCAGCACCACATCACTGGAGGATAGCCATTTAATACTATAGATACAGCTATTTTGGCCATATGCTCCTAATGTCTTCTCAGCACCACATCACTGGAGGATAGCCATTTAATACTATAGATACAGCTATTTTGGCCATATGCTCCTAATGTCTTCTCAGCACCACATTACTAGAGGATAGCCATTTAATACTATAGATACAGCTATTTTGGCCATACGCTCCTGATGTCTTCTCAGCACCACATCACTGGAGGATAGCCATTTAATACTATAGATACAGCTATTTTGGCCATATGCTCCTGATGTCTTCTCAGCACCACATCACTGGAGGATAGCCATTTAATACTATAGATACAGCTATTTTGGCCATATGCTCCTGATGTCTTCTCAGCACCACATCACTGGAGGATAGCCATTTAATACTATAGATACAGCTATTTTGGCCATATGCTCCTGATGTCTTCTCAGCACCACATCACTGGAGGATAGCCATCTAATTCTATATATACAGCTATTTTGGCCATATGCTCCTAATGTGTTCTCAGCACCACATCACTGGAGGATAGCCATCTAATTCTATATATACAGCTATTTTGGCCATATGCTCCTAATGTCTTCTCAGCCCCACATCACTTCCTCTGGTATGGTAACAGCTTCATGTTTGGGGATGGCTGTGAAGGGAAAGCTTCATTCTAGCGTCTTACATTGTGAAGAATTGGGGCAGGTTTGTCTGTGGCTCATGGACATCTCCATTATGATGAGCTGACAGGATCATCTCCATAATGTCACACAGAGGGAGCCGTGTGCCCGGGGCTCAGTGTGATCACCTGTGACCTCCCGCATGTCTATGTGCAGTCACTTACCCATATGACAGGCACAGAGGATGTGCAGCCAGGCCAGCAGGCAGCGTACATGTCCCATCTCCAGGGCAGTGTGTGGAGAGCGCTGAGAGCGGAGGTCCCGGGTCCCGTGTGCCGCGTACCGTGTGCCAGTGCCGCCTCTAGCAGCGCCTCATGGTCGGCTCCAGCTCCCCACTCACATCCACTGAACGAATGGAAACGGCAAAAAGCGCAGCCGGGGAACAGGGGGTTAACCGAGGCACAAGGCACGCCCCCTGCACCTGATTGGTTCACCTCCAGAGCTCCGTTGTAGCAGGTTTTGGAAATGGCAAGGGGGATACAGAATGGAAGTGGGAACGAAGCCTCAGACTGCGGAGGGACGGGGCGTGAAGGGTTAAAAGTACCATTCCTGGCTTACACAATGGAGTTAAGGGTCATATGGTTAACAGGGACGGTAGTGGTCTTCAAGACCCTAGGTAATGGAAAGAGGTTGTCAGTGCCAACAGCATGGCTGACACATGCTATGGAGGGGGCACGGAATGGCACCAGGAGCTGTCTGCAGTCATGAGTCCCACTCTCACTGAAAGTACACAGCTGCCACACACTGGCAGCATGGACACCAGCCAGGCACAGGAGGCTGTCTGCAGTCATGAGACCTACTCCCACGACACAGAGGCAGAGCTGCCCCCAACCTGGCACATGGACACCAGCCAGGCACAGGAGGCTGTCTGCAGTCATGAGCCCCACTCTCACCTGTAACACAGAGCTGCCCCCAACCTGGCAGCATGGACACCAGCCAGGCACAGGAGGCAGTCTACAGGCATGAGCCCAGTCCAAAAAAAAAAAAAAAAAAACCCCCCCCCCCCCCCCCCCCCTGCCAGCTCTCCCTGCACAGGCCCAACCGGCCAGGGCCCAGCCACCACAGCGTTACATCATCACCTGCATATCAACAAGCTGCCCCCACCTGCAGCAGGCCCACCAGGCACGAGGGTCTCAGTCATGAGCCCACTCTCACCTGTAACACGAGCTGCCCCCAACCTGCAGCAGGCCGCCAGGCACAGAGGAGTCTCAGTCATGAGCCCCACTCTCACCTGTAACACAGAGCTGCCCCACCTGGCAGCATGGCACCAGCCAGGCACAGGAGGCAGTCTACAGCATGAGCCCCACTCTCACCTGTAACACAGAGCTGCCCCCAACCTGGCAGCATGGCCCAGCCAGGCACAGGAGGCAGTCTACAGCATGAGCCACTCTCACCTGTAACACAGAGCTGCCCCCAACCCGGCAGCATGGGCCCAGCCAGGCACAGAGGCAGTCTACAGGCATGAGCCACTCTCACTGTAACACAGAGCTGCCCCAACCTGGCAGCATGGACACCAGCCAGGCACAGGAGGCAGTCTACAGACCTACTCTCACCTGTAAAGGTGTGGCGTTCACATGCCAAACGTTGCGATATCCATTTCAAGGCGCTGGAGCGCCCATCTAGGGGTGCACGTTTTCCTCCGATCGCATCGGAGGCGTTTACACCCGTTGCCGGATTTATGAATCCAACGTCCGTACGATGTCTACGCCCCCCAACCCAGGAACGACCATTTAACATGGGAGTGAATGGGTGACGTTGAACTTCACATCGTAGTTGGGCTGTCACACAGCACGATCCGGCTCCAATCTCCATTCAATATCGGAGCATTGAATAGCACGCTCATTCAATCCCCGATATCGCATTGACATCGTTCCTGCATCGTATTGGACGTTCACACCATACAACGCAGGAACGATATCGGCTCCAACGATCGAACCACGTGACTTTTCATTGAAATTGGACGCCGATATCGCAACGTGTAAACCCCCCTTAACACAAAGCTGCCCTCTCGCTGGCAGCATGGGCACCAGCCAGGCACAGGAGGCTGTCTGCATGCATGAGCCCCACTCTCACCTGTAACACACAGCTGCCCCCCCACCTCGCAGCATGGGCACCAGCCAGGCACAGGAGGCTGTCTGCAGGCAGGAGTCCTACCCTCACCTGTAACACAGAGCTGCCCCCACCTGGCAGAATGGGCACCAGCCAGGCACAGGAGGCTGTCTGCAGGCATGAACCCCACTCTCACCTGTAACACACAAGCTGCCCCCCACCTGGCAGCATGGGCACCAGCCAGGCACAGGAGGCATGTCTGCAGGCAGGAGCCCCACTCTCACCTGTAACACAGAGCTGCCCTCTCCCTGGCAGAATGGACACTAGCCAGGCACAGGAGGCTGTCTGCAGGCAGGAGCCCCACTCTCACCTGTAACACAGAGCTGCCCTCTCCTGGCAGAATGGACACTAGCCAGGCACAGGAGGCTGTCTGCAGGCAGGAGCCCCACTCTCACCTGTAACACAGAGCTGCCCTCTCCCTGGCAGAATGGACACTAGCCAGGCACAGGAGGCTGTCTGCAGGCAGGAGCCCCACTCTCACCTGTAACACAGAGCTGCCCTCTCCCTTGCAGAATGGACACTAGCCAGCACAGGAGGCTGTCTGCAGGCAGGAGCCCCACTCTCACCTGTAACACACAGCTGCCCCCCACTTGGCAGCATGGGCACCAGCCAGGCACAGGAGGCAGTCTACAGACCTACTCTCACCTGTAACACAGAGCTGCCCTCTCCCTGGCAGATTGGACACTAGCCAGGCACAGGAGGCTGTCTGCAGGCATGAGACCTACTCTCACCTGTAACACACAGCTGCCCCCACCTGGCAGTATGGGCACCAGCCAGGCACAGGAGGCAGTCTACAGACCTACTCTCACCTGTAACACAGAGCTGCCCTCTCCCTGGCAGATTGGACACTAGCCAGGCACAGGAGGCTGTCTGCAGGCATGAGTCCTACTCTCACCTGAAATACACAGCTGCCCCCTGCCTGGCAGAATGGGCACTAGCCAGGCACAGGAGGCTGTCTGCAGGCAGGAGCCCCACTCTCACCTGTAACACAGAGCTGCCCTCTCCCTGGCAGAATAGACACTAGCCAGGCACAGGAGGCTGTCTGCAGGCAGGAGCCCCACTCTCACCTGTAACACAGAGCTGCTCTCTCCCTGGCAGAATGGACACTAGCCAGGCACAGGAGGCTGTCTGCAGGCAGGAGCCCCACTCTCACCTGTAACACAGAGCTGCCCTCTCCCTGGCAGAATGGACACTAGCCAGGCACAGGAGGCTGTCTGCAGGCAGGAGCCCCACTCTCACCTGTAACACAGAGCTGCCCTCTCCCTAGCAGCATGGGCACCAGCCAGGCACAGGAGGCTGTCTGCAGGCAGGAGCCCCACTCTCACCTGTAACACAGAGCTGCCCTCTTCCTGGCAGCATGGGCACCAGCCAAGCACAGGAGGCTGTCTGCAGCATGAGCCCCACAACAACACACCACAGCCCCCTGCTGTGTGTTACGCTCACACTCTGTGAGAGCCTCTGTGATTGGCTGTTGTAGTCAGAGAGCATTTCCACAATCTAGATGGTGATTGTGCTTGGTTGCCATTCACATTAGTGTATGACAACCAACCTGCTGTCAAAGGGTGTTAAATAAATAGATAATTTAAAAAATAAATGCGTGGGGCTTCGCAGTATCTTTAAGTCTAGCCCAATGAAAGCCGACAGCTGGCTAATTTTACCCTGGCTGGCAAAAACAATGCTTGGGCTCAGCCCTGTTTATAATTGCCAGCCAAGGTAAACCTAGGCATCTGAGGGCTGGTATTCTCAGCGAGGTGAGGGCCCTTTGTTTTAGGCCCCCCCCCACCATAAGAATAGCAGGTCGCAGTAGCCCCTGAAAATGGCACTTTTATTTGAAGCGCCATTTCCAGGTGCTTTACCAGGCTCTTCCAGCGGCCCTGGTGGTGGGAGGCATGCTGGGTAATAAGGGGGTTAATACCAGCTTTGTTTTACCAGCTGGTATTAAGCCCTGAGAGTCTTAATAAAGGGGAGAAAGGGGTAGGACCATACCACTAAAGAGAATATCTATCCTGCTATATTTGATCATACTGACATCAGCGCCAGACAAAAATGCAATGAAGGTTAGAAGGTGAAAAATCCGAACCGCCAGTGCCTTATTCACAAACTGCCACATCCCCTGAAGAAGTGCATCAGTTTCAGGAAGAAACCACTTCAGGAGCGTAAGGAGCTTCTGACAAAGTTTGGAGTATGCTTCAGGTGCTGTGTCTCTATTAAACACCTTGCTAAGGACAGTGTCATCGTCATCAAGTGTCTAGACTGCGACAATGAAAACCATGTACAAGCGATTCATCCCCCAGAACCTGACTCTACATCTACGTCTTCTCCCACCGTAAGCCATGGCGGGGAGAATACAGACCAAGCAGCAGGCCATGTTACAGTATCTTCCTCATGCACTAAGGTTTGCGGAGAAGGTCTTCGAGACAAGTCTTGGCAAAGATGTATCCCAAGGGTCACCCAGAGAAGGCAGTCAAGGTGTATGTCAGTCTGGACAACCAGAGCAACCAATCATTGGCCAGGTCAGAACTGTTTGACTTGTTTGACTTAAAAGGAGACGTCTATCCATACACTTTGGGCACCTGCAGTTGTTTCATAAAAACCTCTGGAATAAGGGCCAGTGGCCTCATAATAACTTCTCTTGAGAGTTCCAGGGAGATGCATGTTGAGTGCAACAAAGTAACATTCAACAGTGAATAAATCCCAACGCCGGAAGTAACCCTTCAACATACTCACCTCAAGGCCATAACCAAGGAGATGCCACCCCTTGACAACAAGGCAGACATCTTAATTCTCCTTGGCAGAGACATTATACGACTGCAAAAGATGCGTCATCAAATCCACGGATTTCCCGATGAACCGTTTGCCCAGCACCTCGGGCTAGGCTGGATCATCATTGGCAATGTCTGTAGTGACACTACGAAAAAACCAAACAACATATCCTCCTACAAAACTCTTATCATGTCAGATGACCACAACTAGTCCCTTCTGCCATACCCACATCACTACTAGATAAAGGAAAATTCAAACAACACTGAGTGGCAACAACACCCACCTGACAACTCAAACCTCTTTCAGCCTCGAAACCTCAGAGACAACAGCATTCAACCCTGCAAACCAGGTCAATGACGCACCACTTACAGAGGAAGACAAGGTGATCATCAGGGTCACGAGCATCAAATCCACTGGAGACAACTACAACAGTTGGGTAGCTTTCTAACCTTCTCTTCCCGCAATGACTGAGTTGCCAAGGGATCCACAGCGAGCAACTGCAAAGTTCCCAATCTGTAACGCCTACAACCATCACAAGCCTGGTCAAGCCAAAGCCGTGCTAGACTTCAGTGCTCAGAGTGAGAGCCCCTCTCTCAACAGCCTACCCTTTACTGAAGTTGCTTGTGTTCTCCCCACACAACGCAGCCTCAGCACACTGCCGGATGTAGAACAAGACACGTTCACTTCCCAAGCATCACCCTGTAACAAACTTGCTATCAACAGAGGAGCCTCGCCTGTTGAAAACAGCATCTATGTTCCTCTTGGGTTCAAGACACCATTGCGGTTCAAGTCAGGGTACCGCTGAGACAGCTTGTTACTCAGGGTATCGATAGGAACACTATGTTACCATCTCAGAAAGAACACAGGTGGGAAATGGGGATGAAGTCTCTAAAGACCTTACAGCAACTCCAAGTCCTGCACTGTAGTTCTCTTTAATGACTCTTTCAACTCCCATCAAGAGTCAGGCCTACATTTCCCCTGATACATCTGTGAAGTCTACAGCTGCAGCAGCCTCCCTGAATACCTCAGAGACCGGTAACAAGTTACATCACAGTTTCATCATGGACGATGTCAAGTTTACTTCAAAACCTGCATCCTCTGTACCAGGTCCTGAACTCTGGGTTGCTGTGCTAGCAGCAAAATCCAAAAGAGCCATATCTGAACAGTGGCATCCCTACGCTACTGGCCTACAACTAGTTGAGTGGAGAATAGAACTCAGGTCAACACTCAATCTTGACTGCAGAACGTGGTGATCACTCCTAAGTTGGCTGCATAACAATCCTTGCTCTATTGTTGCCAGTTATGAACTTGAGCTGAAGGAACAAGTGTCTGGGAAAGATCTCGGAACAATCTGCATCACAAGTCATATGTCTAAGATGCCAGTACGGATACTGAGGTCTCATCACCCTGGACACCCTCCAACCTGGTCAGCCGTTGTGCCTACTGACA
The DNA here is from genome assembly GCA_033576535.1 of Allobates femoralis. Lineage (NCBI taxonomy): Eukaryota > Metazoa > Chordata > Amphibia > Anura > Aromobatidae > Allobates > Allobates femoralis. The sequence goes on from JARQOC010000004.1 coordinate 314,472,664, forward strand.
TTTGTTTCAAGTACATAGCCTAGTGGCTCCTTCAAGCAGGAGTCACATGAGTTGAACTTTGTTCCTGGACTCTGCCACGGTGGGGAGCACACCGCCTCATACCCCTGCCATTACTAGGACACAGAATTGTCAGTGTTAAACTGAATTTTGAACTTTTACTTGTGGACTAGAACTTCTACTGTTGGGTTGGAGGAAGAGCTGGGACGTTTGCGGCTTCCCCAATCTGAAGATGTTTTTTTTCTGTTGAACTCAGACTCATTATTTCTATTGTTTCATTTTTTCGTTCAAAGACTGCGTGTTACCACAAGTATGGACTTGAATACTGCATTATTGTTGCATTTTGCGTTTTCTCTCTCCTCTCATTGCAGGTTCATGACGTCGAGGGAGAGAAGTGACTCCTTACGTTGTACAGAGAGTCGTGAAATCTGAAGATTTCAGACGGGGAGTGTTATGTCCCATGAATGGGAATAACTTGTAATATATTTCTCTGTGTTATGTACAGTCATATGAAAAAGTTTGGGCACCCCTCTTAATCTTACTCATTTTTATTTGTTTAAACTTGGGTTTTTGCAACAGCTATTTCAGTGTGATATATGTAATAACTCATGGACACAGTAATATTTCAGGATTGAAATGAGGTTTATTGTATTAACCGAAAATGTGAAATATGCATTATTTCAAAATTTGACAGGTGCAAAAGTATGGCACCTCAACAGAAAAGTGACATTAATATTTAGTAGATCGACCTTTTGCAAAAATAACAGCCTCTAGTCGCTTCCTGTAGCTGTTAATGAGTTCCTGGATCCTGGATGAAGGTATTTTTGACCATTCCTCTTTACAAAACAATTCCAGTTCAGTTAAGTTTGATGGTCGCCGAGCATGGACAGCCCGCTTCAAAACATCTCACAGATGTTCAATGATATTCAGGTCTGGGGACTGGGATGGCCATTCCAGAACATTGTAATTGTTCCTTTGCATGAGTGTCTGAGTAGATTTGGAGTGGTGTTTTGGATCATTGTCTTGCTGAAAGATCCATCCTCAGCGTAACTTCAACTTTGACACTGATTCTTGAACATTATTCTCAAGAATCTGCTGATACTGAGTGGAATCCATGCGACCTTCAACTTTAACAAGATTCCCAGTGCCGTCATTGGCCACACAGCCCCAAAGCATGATGGACCCTCCCCCAAATTTGACAGTGGGTAGCAAGTGTTTTTCTTGGAATGCTGTGTTTTTGTGGCGCCATGCATAACGCCTTGTTGTATGACCAAACAACTGATTCTTTGTTTCATCAGTCCACAGGACCTTCTTCCAAAATGAAACTGGCTTGTCCACATGTGCTTTTGCATACTTCAGGCGACTGTGCTTGTGGCGTGCATGCAGAAACGGCTTCTTTCGCATCACTCTCCCATACAGCTTCTCCTTGTGCAGTGTGCGCTGTATTGTTGACCGATGCACAGTGACACCATCTGCAGCAAGATGATGCTGCAGGTCTTTGGAGGTGGTCTGTGGATTGTTCTTGACTGTTCTCACCATTCTTCTTCTCTGCCTTTTTGATATTTTTGTTGGCCTGCCACTTCTGGCCTTTACAAGAACTGTCCCTGTGGTCTTCCATTTCCTTACTATGTTCCTCACAGTGGAAACTGACAGGTTAAATCTCTGAGACAACTTTTTGTATCCTTCCCTGAACAACTATGTTGAACAATCTTTTTTTTTCAGATCATTTGAGAGCTGTTTTGAGGAGCCCATGATGCCACTCAGAGAAGATGCAATTAGGAGAACAACTTGCAAGTGGACACCTGAAATAGCTTTTCTCATGATTGGATACACCGGGCTATGAAGTACAAAGCTCAATGAGGTTGCCAACCCAATTTAGTGCTTCAGTAAGTCAGTAAAATGTAGTTAGGAGTATTCAAATCATGAAACTCAGAAGGGTGCCCATACTTTTGCACCTGTCAAATTTTGAAATAATGCATATTTCACATTTTTGGTTAGTGCAATAAACCTCATTTCAATCCTGAAATACTACTGTGTCCATCAGTGTTAACATATATCACACTGAAATAGCTGTTGCAAAAACCCAATTTTAAACAAAAAAAAATGAGTAAGATTAAGAGGGGTGCCCAAACTTTTTCATATGACTGTATATGAGTGAACTCCCTTTGTTGTTGCTTGACAGATTTCAGGCTGCTTAAAGATTGACCCTATGTTCCTCCTGTATTTACGCTCTGTATTAGGTTGCCCCTCCCTTTCTTCCCAGTGTTTAGTCTGCAGAAGCCATTACCGGAGCCACATGTATGCTCTTCTGTACAGATTACCCCTTTTTACCTGCTGCTTTGTAACTAATACAAGATTTTGGAAGAAAACAGCATTGTTTCTCCTGGTCTTCTCTACAGTTCAATGGTGGCTGAGGTTAAAGCTGTCTGTGAACATCTTGGTGTGTTAGTACAAGCTCTACAACTATCTAAGAAGCTAATAGTTAGATGGCTTGGGATTCGCAGTCCCAGGGAAGAGACAGAACAAGGTGTCTAAAAAAGTGTCTTTGTAAATTTTGTTGGAAAAATGAGAAATTGCTGATGAGCTTTGAACCCTTCTAACTTCCTAACAAAAAAAATGTTTCCAAATTGTGCTGATGTAAAGTAGACATGTGGGAAATGTTATTTATTAATTATTTTGTGTGACATTACTCTCTTGTTTAACAGTTTAAAAATTAAAAGTTTGAGAATTGCTAATTTTTCTACATTTTTGCCATATATCTGATTTTTTTAATAAATAAACACAATCATTATCATGCTAAATTTACCACTATCATGAAGTCCAATATGTCATGAGAAAACAATTCCCAGATTCACTGAGATGCGTTGAAGCATTCAAGAGTTATCACCTCATAAATTGACACTGGTCAGAATTGCAATAAATGGCCTGGTTATTAGGGTCAAAAAAGGCTCGGTGGTGAATGGGTTAAATAATGAAAGGGAGTGGCAGCAAAATGCAACTTAGATTAGAGCTGTATGTAATCTCAGCAGGCTAAAAAAAACTCCTAACCCTATCAACACCAAATGAAAATAAATCTGCTCCACTCATGTTAGTCGTGGAGCAGATTCAGCTAATTGCTGTCACCTTCTAATTCCAGATACTGCAAAGGTTTCAGCCAGACATGACACACTCGTGACACTGACCCCCTTCAAAGAGGGGCCTTTGGACCCTCAGAACCAGGTTTATTCATATGAGATGTATGGAAGGGATGTACCAATTCCCTGGAATTTACTTCTGATGCTAATACCCACACTCTCCTCTGACCCGTAACCCTTCCAGTGGACCAGTTACTGAAGGGAGCGATGAATTAATTAGAATCAACAATTACGCAAATGTCATGAGGAATTTTTCTCCACTCCTCTTTGCAAATCATCTCTAAATTATTAAGATTTTGAGACTGTAGTTTGGCAACTCGGAACTTCAGCTCCCCAGAAATTTTCTATGGGATTAACGTATGGAGACTGGCTAGGCCACGCCATGACCTTAATGTGCATCTTTTAGAGCCACTCCTTTGTTGCCTTGGCTGTATGTTTTGGGTCATTGTCGTGCTGGAAGACCCAGCCACAACCCATTTTTAATGTCCTGGTGGAGGGAAGGAGGTTGTCACTCAGTATTTTACGGTACATGGCTCCATCCATTGTCCCATTGATGTGATGAAGTAGTCCTGTGCTTTTAGCAGAAAAACAAAACATACACTCCCTGACAAAAGTTATGTCGCTTATCCATGTTATGTAATTAAAAGCTTATAACCTGACGTTAAATTCATCTATTAGTTTTATAAATTACTCTTTTGAAAGCTGAAACCCTCCCAAATGTGGTTTAGGTTAAGAAAATAAATTGTCATCAATGCTGAAATATTGATCATTTAATGAACACAGAATGGTCAGATTTTAGCAAGACAAAAGTTTTGTCGCCACACAGAAAGTAATGTGATATTCAAACAAATAATTAACTTAAAATACAAATATATGTTGCATAACATTGGTAAATGAAGTTGTGGTGCTATTAGAGTCATATTTAATATTTTGTGTGACTTCCATGAGCTTGAAGGATTGCATCCATGCGGTGCAACAATGATTCATACAATTTATTAATGAAGTCATCAGTAATAGCAAAGAATGTAGTCTTACATGCTTCCCAGAGTTCATCTAGATTCTTTGGTCTTGTCTTCTAAGCTTCCTCTTTCATCATGCTCAATGATGTTCATGCCTGGTGACTGGGCTGCCCAGTCCTTGAGCACTTAGATTTTTTTTTTTCCTGGAGGAATGGATGTTGTAGAGATGGATGTATGAGATGGAGCACCATCCTGCTGCAGAATTTGACCCCTTTTATGATTTGGAATATAAGAGGTAGCTAATACTTCTTGATATTTTAGGCTATTGATATTGCCTTCCACCTTGCAAATGTTTCACCCCCCCCCATACTGAATGTAACCTCAGACCATGATCTTTCCACCACCAAATTTAACTGTTTTCTGGGTGTATTTTGGATCCATACGTGCTACAGTAGGTCTCCTGCAGTATTTACGGCAGCTGTGGTGTAATTCTACTGAAGATTCAGCAGAGAAATCTACCTTCTGCCACCATCTGTTTAGCAGGCTGTGGGACTTTGCAAATGCAACACGGTTTTTTATTTGCCTTTTGTTTAGTGCTGGCTCCTGGGCAGTGGCGTAACTTCAGGCCCAGGGGCCCCGATGCGAGAGCTCCAACGGGGCCCCCAATTATTGCAAATCTTTAATAATATTAGTCTTTTTCTATGGACTGCAGGGCCCGGGTGCGATCACAACCCCTGCACCTATTGTAGTTTCGCCCCTGCTTCTGGGCACAGATTCAACCATGGAGGCCATTTCGAGACAGAATCCTACAAACTGTTCTAGTTGGCACAGGGACTTGAGGTGACCAGGCCTGTTGGAGCTCTACTGCAGTGGAAGAGGGGTTTGCTTTTGATTTTCTAAGCAACAAACGTTCCTCCTGAGCAGTTGTCTTGGGGGTCTGCCGGACCTGGGTTTGTCAAACACATCTCCAGTCTCTTCAAATCTTTTTTTTAATTTTTTGTACTTGATGCTGAGACACATTAAAGGTGCCAGCCACCTCTGCAGTGGATCTGGATCTTCAGCCTCTTGATACTCAAGGCTTTGGTGGCAGGGTGGATTTTTGGCATGTTGTCAAAGCTCAAGTTGCAGTTCAAGCGAAGGTTTGGGGTGCTGGGTTTCTTTTTATACACACCCACTAATCAACCAATCATTTACTAAGCACAGGTGAGGATGTAAACTAGGATTGGGTGCATTATATGACCAGGCGACAAAACTTTTGTCTTACCAAAATCTGACCATTCTGTGTTCATTAAATGATCAATATTTCAGCATTGATGCCAATTTATTTTTTTAACCTAAACCACATTTCGGAGGGTTTCAGCTTTCAAAAGAGTAATTTATACAACCAATGGATGAATTTAACGTCAGGTTATAAGCTATTATTTACATAACAAGGGTAAGCGACATAACTTCTGTCAGGGAGTATATATATACATTCATATTTTCACTTTTGTTTAATGACATGCTAGTCACAAATAGGAAAGGAAGAAAATATTAGAATTTAATATCCGACAGATGAGGAAAGACAAGGACAAATAGCAATAGTATATCCATTCATCATCATTGAGTCTTCCAGAAAAAGCCACATATTACCACCACATAGTGCCCAAATAATGCCACATACAAGGCACAAATACCGTCACACCATGACCAAAGCACATAATACCACCACATAGTGATCAAATACTACTATGTACAAGGTATAAATACTGCCACACCATGAGAAGACCACATATTACCATCACATAGTGACTAAATAATACTACATACAGGGGACAAATACCGCCACATCATGACATACTGCCACCACATAGTGACAAATAATACTAAAATAATGAAAATGTAAAAAAGCTCTGTATATAGTGTCAGTGTACAGGTAATACAGTCATAACCAGTGACATTATACACAGAAGCTCTGTATATAGTGTCAGTGTACAGGTAATACAGTCATAACCAGTGACATTATACGCAGAAGCTCTGTATATAGTGTCAGTGTACAGGTAATACAGTCATAACCAGTGACACTATACACAGAACCTCTGTATATTGTGTCAGTGTGCAGGTAATGCAATGATCACCATTGACATTATACAAAGGAGTTCTGTATATAGTATCAGTGTGCGTGTATTGGTAATACACATACCAGTGATGTTTGTAGGTGAAGTCCTTCATCTTCAGTTTTCTTCTTCATCTGTCGCAGACCGATATCACGTCTTCTAGACAGGACTCATCTCTGCAGAAAATAACATAGTTATCTATACCTGATCATTTCCAGAGTACATTCCACACTTTTCCCAAGAATTCTACACTACATCAAATGACAAAAATAGCGAAGTGCCGCACTACACAGTAATGGTACCTTCACACGCCGCAATATCGGCTGGCGATATGAGGCGATCTAACGTGCACGTGCACGTTTTTCATGCTCACCTCAGATCGCCGATGGCAGCATTACACGCCGCAATCTCGCCCTGAAAGAAAGGCGATGTGTCGCACTGTAAATCGCCTCATCAACAGCGGAAGCAATCCGGTCAAATTCCCTTGCCGCTTCACACGCCACAATCCCAAAGGCAATGTGGGCGTACATGTTCAGCGCCGCAAGGACATAGGCGTGCCGCAGTGGTCAACACCGCACCCCATAGCCGCTCATTGGACAACACAACTGAGTTACGATTGGCCATCCTGCTCTTGAAGGCTGGCTAATACATGACGCAGTTGTCTATCATAGTTTCTCACAAATACACGCTCGTGTCGTCAATTGTGGCTCCTGCAACACACTTTCGATGCGCCAAAGCGTCACACAGGAGCAGTCTTGTGCAGTACAGTGGATTACACTAAAGAATGGCTATGTGTGTGTCTGTAGGTGATGGTAAGACACAAACCACACTATGGACATATGTGCCTGCATTGGTCCACACCATATGGCAGTGTTGCCATGGCTGAACTGAAGTATTTGTGTGCACACATGTTTGCGTGTGTGTACTGAAGTGTACCTACATCCCGCACAAACACCATTACATGCTCCATGTGTGCGGACACGTTCCCATGTGGCCAAACACATCATAATGGACATGGACACACAGTCACGGCATACAGTGTGGGCCAAAGGCCTGGACCTGTGTACTGCACATTAGCAGACAATGCAGCACGGACCCATCAATACCATTTTATGGATCACATACCTCTGTGCACAGCATAAAGCTATGTGCAACTGCCCTGTATTCAAAAGTAACGACAGACACAGGTATTTGTTTTTTTGTTTTTTTAGTTTGACTTTTTGTGCACAAAATAAAAGGTATTTGCAAAACACACACAAATCATAAAAAACACAAGTATGAACATCACACAAATAAAGACAAAATTATGATAAATAATGGACATACCCAAACATGTGACAGTACAGAACCAAAAAAATAAACACTAACTAACTAACTAACTAACTAACTAACTAACTAACTAACTAATGTGTCAAAGCCCAAAATTAAAAAAAAAAAACCCGAAGCCTCCTGGTGCAGCCACCCTGGTGACTACACCATCCTCCTCAGATTCCTGCCTCACAACACCAGCCACCCTACACCTGCTGGTGCTGCCAGGCCACTGCCCCAGGGTCATTAAAGTAGGAGCAGTGTGCGTCTCTGCTGCTCCTGGCATCCTGCTGACTCAGACCGTGGCTCAGCAGCAGGAGTGGCGCCACACCATGGTCGGCAGCACGCCAATCCCCGGGACGTACCTCCCCTGTTGTGGGGTCCACAGAATTGACATAACTTGTCGGCGTGTATGATGACCGATCCCTACGATGCAGTAGGAAGTTATGCAGCACACAGCAGGCCAGCACTACCACATCGATAAATTCCACTTTCATATGCAAAGGCATATGAAACACGCGGAATGTATTGGCCATGACCCCGAACATATTTTCAACCACACGGCGAGCCCGGGATAGCCGATAATTTAAAATGCGCTGCTCAGAAGTAAGGGTCCTCTGGGGATATGGCCAAAGTAGGTGAGCTTGAAGTGGGAATGCTTCATCCCCCACAAACGCAAAGTTGAGATGATGGCTTGTCTCATCATTTGAGGGCAAGTTCAGGCCACCTCTCCTTAGGTCTTGGGCCAAGGAGCAGTGTGCAAACACACCCCCATCTGAGACACGCCTGTTCAAGCCAACGTCCACGTAGAGGAACTCATAGTGAGCATCCACTAGGGCCATGAGGATCACGCTAAAATATCCTTTGTAATTATAATACAAGGACCCCGTGTTGGGGGGTTTTGTGATCCTCACGTGCTTACCATACAATGCACCGCCGTAGTTTGGAAATTTCCATCGATCCTCAAAACCACTGGCAACATCCATCCATTCAGCGGGAGTTGTTGGGAACTGCATGTAGGATGGCAGCAGACAACTCCAGATGGCCTCACACATCTCGGGGATCAGGCGGCTCAGCAGGGACAGTGACACACCGGAAGTGTATTGCAGGTCTGTCCTCGAATGATTTATTGCCAGGAACCGAAAAGTTACAAACAAACGCTCCTCAGGTGGCACAGCTCGACGCATCAAAGTGTCATGTCGGGCTATCAATGGCCTTATGCATTCCAAGAGGAATGTGAAAGAGTCCTCGGACATACGGAGATAGTTCCTGAAATCATGCGGACTCCAATCCTCCAGCTGACGACCAACCGCATGTGGCTCAGGTTGTCCCGTTGCTGAAGCCAATCCCGAGCCCACACACACCGTGGTCTGTGAGCCTGCAACCTCTCATCTCTATCCTCCAGCCACAATTCCTCTTCCACTAAGGCAAGAGCCACGATAGCATCTCCATCAGGGTCCATGATGTTCTCACCTACCAACCCCTGCAAAAGGTTTGAAAGCAAAAACATCAACACAAGAACGCGTCATCACACATCCAAATTACCCACCACCTCCTTCCCTACACATCTCCTAGCCACTTAACATCCTACCCAAGTCTGTTGATATGGCCACCCACATACATATATAGCACCATTGAAGGGTCACTGACAACACTACACTGCGTCACAATCAAACCTGTTATCACTACACCCATGACCCTCCTCAAAAAATACATCTCCATCGTCCAAATGGAGAGATCATGACCATACCCCCATATAGCTGCCCATAATGTTTATGTACGAGCACAAGGCGTAGGAAAAGACTAAGCTCACAATTACAGACTGATGCTTGTTACCAATTAAATACAATAACATTAGATACGTACCACACCCATGTGTTTTAAGGACAAAATATCTGACCATGCAGCAGACTATTGCATACTCATCATGTCCAAGAGACATCCCTGAGATGTTGATAAGGCCGGATCTTCACACGCAGACATTCACAGAAGCCACATGGCCCACTCTCAGTATGGGCAGAATACTTCCATTCTGTGTGCTAAACGACAGTACTATGTGGGCAAAATTCTTATGTTCCACGCAACTAACCACAGACGCCTCCTTCAAACATGATCCTGTATGGCAAAGGCAAAATGGCTTGTCAATGAGGAGGGTGTTTTGGGGCAAGAAAAGGCAATCCATCCATTTTGCAGAACACAATAGATCAAGCAAACACAGCATCATTACTCACTACATACACCACCACTAGGGCGTGTGCTACAGTACACAATAACGATCTGTAATGCAAAGATATATCAAACAGTACTTACTTAATGACTCTGGGCAGCAAGCGTGCCGTAGCTCGGTCGTTAGCGCTTTTTATGTGGTAACCAACCAATCACACAGCATCTGTGTCATCTAATCGACGTAGCCGCCTGGGAATTGGCAAGTGCAACCACTGATGATGCGCCAGTGCTGCTTTTTGATTGGTCATGTTGTGTTTAAAAAGTGGCGTGCTGGGCCGCCACCCATGCTCCTACTTCAATGTGCATTGTTCTAGTAGTGTCTCATCACGAGAACTCTGTTGGACACACGGTAAGTCGGGAGACATGCTATTGTGCTTATCATGTATGTTATTTTCTGTGTGGCTGCAGACCCATATCTTGCCAGATTTATGGGCGCCTTATGTACAGCTTCATGTAGCGTCCTGTAGATGCGTGTGTTGCGATGGCTACGCATCGTAACACCCCTCCGTGTCCTGTTGCACACATAATGATCCTTGAGACCAATGCCAGGACAATGTGTCCTACAGCACAACATTCTTACATAAATATGTGTTGAGGTCATTAGTGTGTGTGATTTTATTTTTAAATGCCATGTGTGCCATTTCTCAAGCACACAGCTTTGTATCTGTCCCTGGCCAGCCCCAAAATAAATATACAGTTAGGGCCAGAAATATTTGGACAGTGACACAATTTTCGCGA
>JARQOC010000004.1:314483221-314540789 GCA_033576535.1 Allobates femoralis
CGGGGATGTGGCCAGGTGTAATGGGGTCTTTAGTGTTATCAGTGTACAGGTGGTACTGGAATCCATGGGACTTTATAAGTTGTCTTAGCCCAAGGGTATAAATGGAAAAAAGAAGGGGTCCCAGGACATAGCTTTGAGGGACCCCAACAGAGATACAGCATATAATTTAACTGTTTACCAAAAACAGACTGAGGCGTACAACAAAAAAAACACAGTACCTACAGTCAAATATCTTGGAGGTTCAAAGATGTTTTGGGGCTGTTTGGCTGCCTCTGGCACTGCGTGCCTTGACTGTGAGCAAGGCATCATGAAATCTGAAGATTACCAAAAGATTTTGGGTTGCAATGTAGTACCCTGTATCAAAAAGCTGGGTCTTCGTCCTAGGTGATGGGTATTCCAGCAGTACTTTGACTACAAACATATTTCAAGAAGCATCCAGAAATGGAATGGAACAAAGTGCTGGAGAGTTAAAGCTCTCTGTGGCGAGATCTTAAAATTGATGTTTGGAGAAGGCACTATTCAAATTAGAGAGACCTGGAGCAGGTTGTGAGTTGAAAGAGGCTTGTTGATGGTTATAGGAAACAAATTGAATACAATAATTTATTCCAAAGGGTGTGCAACCAAATATTAAGTTGAGGGTGCCAAACAATTTTGTCCGACCCATTTTTGAGGTTTTGTGTGAAATTATGTCCAATTTGCCTTTCTATTTTCTTTTGTGTTTTGCGCCAATATACACAAAGGAAATAAACACGTATATGACAAAATGTGTAATTACAATGATTTCCTGGGAGAACTAGTATAATTTCAAGGGTGCCAACTCTTTCAGACATGACTGTATTTACACAACTAGCACTAAGACAACACATGTATTCCTGCATACATCTGATCCAGATGATCGCAAAGAAAAGAATAATGCAAAGTATTTATAAAAAAAAAGGCCTTGCACTGAAAGGGCACATAGTAGTGTGAGAAGAACAAAGAACAAGAGCTGAGAGCAGCATTCATCATGGCTTTGTTTGTGACCTCCCTGGAAACCTTCCCTCACAATGAAAGCAGTAGCATCCAAGTATCCACTATCAGTGGCTAGAATAATATCAGAACTGACATCCTTTAATCATAATCTTATACGTTCAATAGGATAGCTGATATTATCTCATAGTTCATTTCCTACAAAGATACAGTACTAGACAGATTTTTACCAGCTCATGACTTTATATTATATTTAGAATCTACTGGACACCTGAAATTCATTTACTTACAGAATGTGAAGAACACTATGAAATATCCAGCTTCCATTATCCATTATAAAATAATCAATAGCTTTATTGAATAATCCACAAAAATTAAAACATGATACCGAGTGTAAATATGCTACACATTTTAGATCAATTCTGATTCTTCTTCAATGGCACTCAGATCAATGTTATACTATGAGGCAAGCCAATCAGCTCTTTTTTTCTCATGTTGATTTAGCATGCGAAAAAAAGCAGCGCAAATCAGACGGCGAACCCATTCAAGTCTAGTGGGGTATGGAAATCATTGAACTGCGCTCGGATGACATCCTTACAAAATGAAAAAGATGAAGACATTTTCTTCTCCATCTTTTCCTCACCTGTGCTCGGATTCCCTTATGCAATCATTGTCTATGGGACTATTGGACAAAGCTGTGTACTATCCCAGTAAGGCCCCTTTCACATCAACATTTTTCGCTGATCGCGGCAGATGCGGCGGATTTACCGCATCTGCCGCCTAACCGTCACACTTGCAGTTCACCTGCGGCAAGCCTCATGCAATATCTATGGGGCTTGCGGCAGGTGCGGTATAGTTGCGGCTTCGCCACTTGTGGCAGCTGCAGCCGCGAAAAAACGCTGCTTATCGCGGTTTTATCGCGGCCACAACTGCCGCAAGTGCCGAAACTGCAACTATACAGCACTTGCCGCACCTGCCGCAAGCCCCATAGACATTGCATGGGGCTTGCCGCAGGTGAACCGCAAGTGTGACGGTTAGGCGGCAGATGCGGTAAATCTGCCGCGGTCAGCGAAAAACGCTGATTTGAAAGGGGCCTAACATAGGCAAGAATAGCCAAAAAGGAGCACATGCTTTACTACTGTTCAATTTCAATGTGGCATTTCAGAGCCATACTCATAGGATAGACGACCCAGCAGTTGGAAAGTTGGAAACTCACGTAAAGATTAAGCAAAGTGCGCACCATTTTATACACAGTTTCATTGCTCGTAAAGTTTATTGAACTTGAGAAGTGGGATGTCTGCTGTATATATCACATAGAAGACAATGAGACTTTGCTGTATACATAGGATATAATGAGACTGTTGGAAATACATAACATATGAGACATAGACTGCTGCATACATCACAAAGGGTACATTCACACTAAGCTGTACATAAGTTACATAAAAAACAACGAGATTGCTGTATATGTGGCACCCCTGCGGACTGGTAGCCACAGAGAAGTGCAGAAGCAGGAATGGTAAGCCATTCACCCCAACACATAAAACATCCCCAAATTCCCATACCTAGGACTTTATGCCAGGCAAGGGAGAAGTGGGGAAGAGCAGAGTGGTGAGTGGAGCTTGAGTGGCACCTGTGAGAGGAGGAGGAGCTACAGTAGTTTTACCTCAGAGTAGAGTGACAGTTAGTGAGAACGGAGTTGGAGCTGAAGGAGGGCTCAGGACTGAGCTGTAGGAGACTGGAGGCGACTGAGAAATAAAGGAATCCAAGAAAGGCCTCATATAGGACTTGGGGGTATAAGAGAGGATCCCCTGAGAAGTCCGCGACTGCTGGCCCTGAGGTAGAGGTCAAAAGAGAGAGAGACCCGGAAAGGCCTAAGAAAGGGTGTGCTTGGTGAACCAGACCAGCTGCTGACCAGCTACCAGTGCGCTCACTGTGAGAAAATACCGTGACTGTGTGAAAATAAGAGCAGTGAGTAAAGCATCCGGTTAAACCTGAAGAATTGTGTGAGAGTCTTTATTAAAGGTTTATGGCTGAGGAGACTAGCATCTGAGGAGAGGTCAAGCCTGGAGATCTGAAAGACACCGGTCAGTATTAAGTGCACTCCCCATCATCACCTCACCACAATTACATCAACCAATAACAAATATTATCACCAGCCCAAGGATAATCCTAGCCCTACCTGTGGAGGGTTTATCACCTTGCTGCATCCTCATCCACCGAAGCTGTGACAAGCAGCAGCGGTCATATCTGGCCGCATCCCACAGGTGGCGTCACTGACAAACTTTAACTCTTATTTGTATTTTTATTTTTTTCCCTTTTTAATTTCGGTCCCTCCAGGGCCACGGAACCAGTCCACGGCCACCACCGTGACATCCCCCTGTAAGCACAGAATAAGGACTGGTCCTGAGTAACCCATAGCCCTGAGGGCGATACATATACATCAAATACCATACACTGAGACTTTGCTGTAAATGTATCACAGGAGACACTACGACAGCTGGATATATCACATAGAATACACTGCCACTGCTGTATACAACACCTAGTATATGCTGAAACTGCTGTATACATCATATTGGATACACTGAGACATTGCTGTATATATCTCATAGGATACATTGAGACTGCTGAATATATATAACATAGTAGACACCATGACATCACATAGGAGACACTGAGACTTCTGTATATACATCCCATATAATACACTGAAATTGCTGCAAACATCACACAGGATACATTGTGATTACTGCATACATTACATAGGATACACTGTGACTGTTATGTATACATAACGTGATATGCTGACACTGCTGTATACATATTTGATACAGTGATACAGTACTGTATATAACACATAGGATACACTGAGAGTCTACTAAAAATATATCACATAGGAAGTCCTATTATATCACATAGTAGACACTGAGACATTGGTACATACATTCCATATAATACACTGAAATTGCTGCAACCATCACACAGAATTTGTAATTGCTACATACATTACATAGGACACACTGGAACTGTGGTATTTACATGACATAGGATATACTAATGCTCTTGTTTACATCACAAAGGATGCATTGAAAGTATTGTATATATCACAAAGGACACATTGCAACTGCTGTTTACATCAAAGGCAAGATAGCAGAGTGCTATAACCCTGCCCCCAAATGATACAGGCAGTGGCCACTATTGAACATAATCTAGTGTTGCATCTGTCCCTGCAGTATTCAGTAGTGAGTGCTGCATGTGCTCACTCTACAGAAAAAAATAAGGGCCAGCAGCCAAAAACCCCAAAACAAGCACTGTGGCATACCAGGATTCTGCCCGACAGCAGGACCAAATAGTTTTGGTGACCCGAGAGACAGAGGCATCTCACCTCTGTTTAAAGAGACCAATCAGGGCTAGTGGTGGATGGACTTGAACTGTAAAGTTCGGGGTCCTGATCAAACACCTAGTGTCCATGTACCCCTGTTTCTTCTGTTGTCTTTTTACGAGGAACCCAGCATTTCTTGGTTGGTGCTTTTTAGTAAGGGGAGAAGTTGTATTACAGAAATGCAAAGAAAAGTTTAATAAAAAGACCTTACCAGTGGCACAAATGTGTATGGCATAAAGTACCGGTATTGATTTTTTGCATACCTTTTAAAAGTCAAATAAGACATATATACATGCTACACTAATACTGCGGCTTGTTAATGCTCTAGTTTTTTGAGTGTGTATCCTGAATTTTTCTGAATTACTTTTTGAGAAAGAAAAATTGTAATTAAAAACACAAAAGTGAATTTTGTTATTGTAAAACAATGTATGGTAATAGAACAAGTGTCAAAGGCCATGGACAGGGTAATATCAAAGAAAAAAACTATAACAGGGCATCTGGCAATAAAAATTGTGGAAACCGAAGAATGACAACCACCACTGGCATCAGCTGCAATATTACTATGAGGCTGTGACACCTCCATGCTACGGCACAAGTTCTGATCCCAAAACCATGCGATGCTTTTGTAACTCCTTCGCCTCCTCCACATCATCTTCAATGGGTATTTCTCGGTCCCAACAGCAAGAGGGCAGACGTTTGCATAAACTATCACAATTTCTAAACAAATTTACCCACTTAAATAAGATGGCTGGAAAGTGTGCATGCACTTCCACCATTCAACAAAGTTTATACAGCTGTATGAAGGCATGTGAAAGAGTAATATTTAACAATATAACCATTACATGTCTACCGGCTCCAACCCCTCTATACTCTTACTGTATTGTAGACCCCTCTATATCTTAAAAAAAGAGAAAACAATACTAATAAAACAGATTTAAATATCATGTCTTTCTTCCCTTCCACACCCTCACACTTCCAATATTTCATTACTCTTTGTTCACATACATTTTGATTCATCCAAATATCCTATATTTGCTGATAAATTTCAGATTCATTTTTTCCCTAGATATACCAGATATACCAGTCTTGCCAACATCATCCTTTGATTTACGTATTGTGTTGATATAACTTTCGTAACTGTATCTTTCTTTAAACCATTCTTTAAGGATGCATTATTTAGGAAAAATAATCAGCTTTCCCACAGCAATTCTTTTTCTTTAATATACTCAAAATTGGGGTATTCTCCCAAAAAACTTATTAGCCACATATCCAAGTCCTTGCCACCTCCCGCCGACTCCAACTTAAAAATATTTCCCAGATCCGTACATTCCTTGACCAAGAAACTGTAAAAAACGTGCGTGCCCTCATCATCTCCTGCCTTAATTATTGCAACTTCCTACTCTCCGGCCTCCCCTCTAGCACACTTGCACCACTCCAAGCTATCCTAAACTCTGCTGCCCGACTAATCTACCTGTCTCCCTGCTATTCAGCAGTCTCTCCTGTTTGCCAAGCCCTTCACTGGCTTCCTATTGCCCAGAGGTTCCAGTTCAGAACCCTAACGATGACATACAAAGCCATCCACAACCTGTCCCCTTCATACACCTCTGCCATGGTCTACCTACACGCAACCTGTGATTCTCTCAAGATCTCCTTCTCTACTCCCCTCTTATCTCTTCTACCCACAGGCGCATAAAAGATTTTTCCCATGCTTCCCCCATACTCTGGAGCTCTCTGCCCCAACATATCAAACTCTTGCCCGCCATGGAAACCTTCAAAAGGAACCTGAAGACCCGCATCTTCCGACAAGAATACAACCTGCAGTGATCCTCAATACACCAAACCACCACACAACCAGCTCTACCCTCTCCTAGTGTATCCTCACTCATCCCTTGTAGACTGCGAGCCCTCGCAGGCAGGGTCCTCTCTCCTTCTGTACTTATGTGAACCTTGTATTGCTGATGATTGTTCTTCCTGTGTATGTATGCCCCTTTTCACATGTAAAGCGCCATGGAATAAATGGCGCTATAATAATAAATAATAATAATATTAATTGGATGCAAATGAATATTACATTTATACATACAGCTAATCATACCAACTACCTATGCTTACCTGCATTTCAAAGGTTGATGCAGATCATCTGCACCATGAAAATCACACTTGGGAAACAGAAGGCGATTTTTTACAGATAGAACATATTTAGTTTTTCGTGGTAAAATCAAAGAGGTTTGGGAACCAACAGCTTACCCATATAATAATATTAACAGTAGACTTTACATCTTAGGATGGTGCTGAGGAAGAAAGTTAACTACATGTTCAAAAAGCAAGGAGTTTCTAAAAATTGGAAAATGTATCAAGAAGCAATAAACTGTAAAAAAATTATTTCACATGGTTAAAAAATAGTTTTAAAAAAGGCAGCAGACCCTAGGGGACTCTCTATTAAAGATGAGAAGACCTGTGAAAGTTAGTGTTATGGAGCATCAGCCAGACTTTATAGAAAATTCGGTTCTGGACCCAAACTTGACACAAACCTCATTGGAAAACACTGATTGGATAATTCGACTCTCCACCAACATACAGCTAGCAATAAACAAAGCATGTCTGAGGGAGGGAGGGGTTCTATCTTTTATTTTTTGGTACACATTACATCCAATAAAGCCGATTTTACCCCCAGTGCGAGCCATTCAAACACTGCCAGTGGCTTACACTGAGCCGAGCACAGAGTGTACCCAAGCACAATAATGCTTGCTCCAGTAGTTTTCATAAAGCACCTAAACTCGAACACTGAATTTTTTTTTGCATAGTCTGTGTTCAGTACAAACACCGAACTTTAAAGTTTGGCTCGCTCATCCCCACCCCCCGTGCATTTCGAACCATAAGGTTGTTAATCCCAGTAATATCTAGTGTCTAAATAGGTTTAAGGGAAATTACGCTGTTACCCTCAGATGTATTGGATACACCAATTTGATAATTAACTGCTTCTCAAAAGGAAAAAAAAAGAATTTGTGTTTTCATTAAGTTTAATTTAAAAAGAAGTACAAGGAATTGTGATTAATATAGGTACATTAGATCTGTACTAATATTTATGTCTGCAGGTGACCTTGTATATATCCTAAAAGACTTGAATATGAATTATAAATTATGCTGAGCTCCTCTTTGTTTTGGTGCAAACACTACAGTGATGTGCAAATTAATTGGGACAAAGCAAGTCTTTACTTGTTTTTTTTGCATTAGTTTTACTATTGCTGATAAGTGTTTTATCAATTCTTGGTGTCGTTTTCCTTTTTCTTCCACATTTCCCTTTTGGAGAAAATGATCCAGTTTCCTTGTGTGTGTGAATTATTCTTGAAACAGTAGATTATCCAATACCAACGGTGGAAGCGATTTCTCTTACAGTCAGACTTGTATGTTCATTAAGAGTAATAATTCTAGACCTCTTCCATAGAGTAACATCCATTTTTACAGGCACCAATCACACTGAGAGAAAAAGTACACTAAACCACTCCTCACAGAAACAAGCTCTCAACTGAAGCTGAGGGGGCAGCTAGCTGTTATTTTCTGACTAAAACCAGTCAAACCACATTTCGTTACTCAAGGTTGTACACTCACACCTGTTCAAAGCAGTTAAAGCTGGTTTGAATCACTGACTGGTAACCCCAGTTACTTAAAAAATGCTTTGTCCCAATTAATTTGCACAGCACTGTATCTAAATTGGTGACTTTTATTGAATCTACATCATCAGGTATATAACGAAAATGTCCAGAAACTCCTAATAAGTTATGCGTGATTGGATTTTGGGTATCATATATATGTTCACCAATGCGTCTTTTAAAGGTCTTGAAGAACCACCCAGATATAGCAGTTATGGATGTCACAGTTAACAAATTACAAAGGATATAATATGCCCTTTGTTATAACTTTCCTTTCACCACAATTCAACTATTCGGTTAATTTATCCTCCTCCTTTAGATATGTTTTTCTCCGTAGGTGAGGACAGGGTAAACAGCCATCTATACCCATAGAGCACTTATTTGGAGCCATGCATTATTTTAAATTCTACACCATTGCCGCTAACCTTGTATACTAGTTGGAGTTGTGAGATATACCAAGAGAACTCTTTTGACTTCTCCAATTTTGTAAATTCAATAGATTTCACTTAATAATTGATTCCATTATTTGTTACTTATCTATTCCTAAAAGAGCCAGGTGACAGCTAATACAGCCATGATTACAGGCCCCATGAGGGATGTTCCAGTGTCCCAACACTTTTCACTCCAAATCCTTCATAACTAGTAAGATTTGTCTATAAAATTCCAGTCAGAGAACATGTAAGGTTGGAGGAAAATAATTTATTTTTAGAGTTGTTTAAAATTTCATAATGAACATTTTCACATTCTGACAGAATCAGGAATAAACACATTTCCGACTTTGCAGCCAATTTGTGTAAAGGCAGAGGACTTTCAGAAATTCCTTTCCTTTGAACATCCATTTACAACCCCCAACACCTCATTTCACTTCTATATTTTATGATAAAAAAAAAACCATGGTACTATAATCACCATGCATGCATACAGTATGTTTGTGCTATGTAGTCAGGAAAAGAGAACCATCTGACTGGGAGAGAATGGGGCTAACTATATGAAAATGCTTATTTAATGTGACCACTCTAGGGTAGACCTACAAAATCCTTATGAGTACATATTAATAGATACCACACACCTAACTGCCACATCATAGATGGATAGGATTCCACCACTACAACAGAGGGATTTACATTTTACAAATAGATAATCTATGCTTGTGGCTAATTTAAAGACTATGTATCACAAGGGACAAGTCGTTGTAATACAAGTAAGAACAGAGAAAAAAAATCCAGTTATATGCAAAAGTGAAAAAACTTTAATATATGTCTAATCCGGACAGGTACAGGGCTATACTCAAACCAACAGGGCAGAGTTGATACACAGACAGGGAATCTGGACAGTTAAATTATGAAATGGCACTTGGTTAATACAACAGGGGTATACATACAGTTGTGGCCAAAAGTATTGACACCCCTGCAATTCTATCAGATAATACTCAGTTTCTTCCTAAAAATGATTGCAATCACAAATTGTTTGGTATTATTATCTTCATTTAATTTGTCTTCAATGAAAAAACACAAAAGAGAATGAAGCAAAAAGCAAAACATTGATCATTTCACACAAAACTCCAAAAATGGGCCGGACAAAAGTATTGGCACCCTCAGCCTAATACTTGGTTGCACAACATTTAGCCAAAGTAACTGCAATCAACCGCTTCCGGTAACCATCAATGAGTTCTTACAATGCTCTGCTGGAATTTTAGACCATTCTTCTTTGGCAAACTGCTCCAGGTCCCTGATATTTGAAGGGTGCCTTCTCCAAACTGCCATTTTTAGATCTCTCCACAGGTGTTCTATGGGATTCAGGTCTGGACTCATTGCTGGCCACCTTAGAAGTCTCCAGTGCTTTCTCTCAAACCATTTTCTAGTGCTTTTTGAAGTGTGTTTTGGGTCATTGTCCTGCTGGAAGACCCATGACCTCTGAGGGAGACCCAGCTTTCTCACACTGGACCCTATATTATGCTGCAAAATTTGTTGGTAGTCTTCAGACTTCCTAATGCCATGCACACGGTCAAGCAGTCCAGTGCCAGAGGCAGCAAAGCAAACCCAAAACATCAGGGAACCTCCGCCATGTTTGACTGTAGGGACCGTGTTCTTTTCTTTGAATGCCTCTTTTTTTTCTCCTGTAAACTCTATGTTGATGCCTTTGCCCAAAAAGCTCTACTTTTGTCTCATCTGACCAGAGAACATTCTTCCAAAACGTTTTAGGCTTTCTCAGGTAAGTTTTGGCAAACTCCAGCCTGGCTTTTTTATGTCTCGGGTAAGAAGTGGGGTCTTCCTGGGTATCCTACCATACAGTCCCTTTTCATTCAGACGCCAACGGATAATACGAGTTGACACTGTTGTACCCTCGGACTGCAGGGCAGCTTGAACTTGTTTGGATGTTACTCGAGGTTCTTTATCCACCATCCGCACAATCTTGCGTTGAAATCTCTCGTCAATTTTTCTTTTCCGTCCACATCTAGGGAGGTTAGTCACAGTGCCATGGGCTTTAAACTTCTTGATGACACCACGCACGGTAGACACAGGAACATTCAGGTCTTTGGAGATGGACTTGTAGCCTTGAGATTGCTCATGCTTCCTCACAATTTGGTTTCTCAAGACAGTTCTTCGGTCTTCTTTCTTTTCTCCATGCTCAATGTGGTACACACAAGGACACAGGACAGAGGTTGAGTCATTTTTAATCCATGTCAACTGGCTGCAAGTGTGATTTAGTTATTGCCAACACCTGTTAGGTGCCACAGGTAAGTCACAGGTGCTGTTAATTACACAAATTAGAGAAGCATCACATGATTTTTCTAACAGTACAATACTTTTGTCCACCCCCTTTTTATGATTGGTGTGGAATTAGATCCAATTTGGATTTAGGACAATTCTTTTTGTGTTTTTTCATTGAAGACCAATTAAATGAAGATAATAATACCAAAGAATTTGTGATTGCAATCATTTTCAGGAAGAAACTGAGTATTATCGGACAGAACTGCAGGGGTGTCAATACTTTTGGCCACTACTGTATACATCAAGGTTCACGGTTACAATACACACAAAGTTTGTTTATGCAGTTAGAAACCCATATAGTATCTTCCAGTCACAATATATATTACTGTAAGGATTGAGTTCTACTTACAACTCCACTACTCCATATGGATAGGATGTTAGAGTGTTACATGTGCAGGGTAGCACTCAAATGTGCACTTAAAGATTATATCACAGTACTAGGGATGAGACTGTGATTAATATACACTATATAAATATTACACTCATAGAAATCCAATAGGGTATGGATGATATTTGTGGAATAGGGCTGTTATATCAAGTCCACTTTATCAGATGTATTGCAGTTCCACATTTATTTTGCAGCTAAACACTATGTGCATGCAGGCTGACCATTACTCCACTTCTCATAGGTCTCCTGTCCATAATTAATGCCTACAGTTTATGGTTAATACCCATATATATAACAAGTGTTCCCCTTCTCAGGGCTCAAGGAAGGGGATCATTGCTAAAAACATAGTGCAGCTAGAGAAAAGTGGCATAAATACCTCCTAGAAGTGCTTAAGATCATCCAGCGTCCTCACCGCCTGTAAGCTGCACGCCCTATGCACATTTCAGGGGGTGTGACGTATATGTTTCTCTGGAATGCTTTTGTGTTTCAGAGGAAATATACATTGAAGATATGGCTTCAATGCACTACTTTAGTATGTTGGCAAAGGAAAAAGAAAGGTTCCAGCACCAGGCGTCTCTTCATTAAAATCTTCAATATTTTATTTCTATGTCAAGAATAAAACATCATGCAGGGACGCAGCCCCTAAAAGCCTGACATGTTTCAAACAAAGTTCTTAATCATAAGCATCTGCTCCCAGTATGAATCCAGTATATTGACATGACTCTTGCATGTGTATACTGGGAGAGACCCGTCAATTATCTCTAGAAGGGCTGGTAAAAGTTGGCCGGAGGTGGTCCCAAACAAGTATTATCTTTGGGGGATTTATATACCAGGATGGGGGCATATATATCTGGTAGGGACCCAGGATAGGGGGACATACAGTATATACCTTGAATAAGTACTAGTACTACATAATAAAGGGGAATGGTGGGCAACACATATGTCTGGCAGAACCTAACAGGACTATGGACTGGGCTTATTATATTTGAAGTCTCATACTGAGTAACTCATTTCAAAGAGAAAAGAATAATTGTTCTTTTCCAAAACATTCTCTAAGCAACTTGAGTGCATGCAGAGCAAAATATTAATCACTATCGTGATCCCGCCGATCTCTATAAAGTAAATTTCCTCCCAATGATGTCCCGTGTGGAGTCAGATCTGATCAAATGGAATAAATTGTCCCTTTCGTGGCTCGGGAGGATTCACGCGGTAGGGATGAACCTCCTCCCCCGTATACTGTACCATTTCCAGACGATTCCTCTCATGCTCCCTGCAGCCTTTTTCTCCAGATTAAAATCTAAACTGTTGAAATTTATATGGTCCCATAGACGGCCAAGGATCTCCTTCCACACTTTGTGTAGACCAATAAAAAAGGGGGGTTTAGGGTTGCCGGACTTTATAACTTACCATTCCGCTACTCTGGGGGGTTGCATACTAGAGATGTTCAGGCTCAAAGACAAAAAGAGATGGGTGGAGGCCGAATCCCTGTTGATGGTCAGCTCTCCTCAGGCCCTGGTGTGGTGGGAGGGATTAAAAACACACCCCGTGATACCCCGTTTGTCACTTCCCAACTACACCTTTTTCTTTATAGCCGTAATCCACACCTCCATTTGACGTCCTGGCCGGGACCCCTGACGCCTATCTACGGGAACCCGCGCTTCCCGGTAGAAGAGGAGAGAGCTCTCTTTTTGAACATCCCGAGAGACTCCTATCCTACATTATCCCAATACTTGTCACCTTCGGGGGTTAGGGCTCTGTCTGCTCTGTTCCCGGGAGACGTTCCTCCAGCTGACTCCTGGTTAATGTATGCCAGATTAGTAAGTTATATCAAATCCCTGAAGAAAGATTCAGTGTTCCGTTCACTAACAGTGTTCGAGCAGAGATGCAGAGGTGGGGAACCTTTGGAGCATGCGGTATCAGTATTATATAAGTGGTTCTGTGACTCTAAGATTGAGAGCTCAACACAGAGTCTTGTCTTTGAGCGCAGGTGGGAAGTGGACCTGAAGAGGTCATTCACCCCCAAAGAATGGGAGAACATATATATCTTCTCCAATAAAGCCTCTATTTCGGCAGACGCTCAGGATCGTAGCTTCAGGGTGGTGGCGAGATGGTACAGGTGTCCGGAGGACCTAAATAGAATCTACCCAGATTCATCGCCCATGTGCTGGAGGAGCTGTGGGGACGTGGGTTCCTATATTCATACTTGGTGGAGTTGCCCGCCCATAGGTGTGTTCTGGGCCGGGTTGGCAGATTTATATCGCAGAGTCACGTCAGAAAACATTACATTGACCCCGGAATTGGCCTTGTTGAATTGTTCGTATATGTCTCTTTCGAAATTTAAAAAAGGTTTATTGAGACATTTCCTAACAGCTGCGAGATACTTAATTTCGATTTATTGGAGACAAACAGTTTGTCCCTCGAGACAAGACCTGGTTGCTGAATTGAATAGGGTGTGCAGACTAGAAGAACTAATCAACTTTTCAATACTTGATTCTCACTCCATTGATAGACACTGCAAAATTTGGTCCCCATGGATATTGTTTCGTGAGACCGCGGAGTTGCGAGAGTGGCTCACGGGCTAGCGAAAATATGTAAGCCAAATATAGGTTATTTTTGGCAGATTATATATCTTTACAACACATGTCATATAAGGTCTGTTTTATTCGTCCTTTCTCTATGCTCTTCATCTTATTTCACACCTTTCCTTCTCTCCTTTTCTATTCTTTCCTTTACAGGTGTCTTGATTAAGACTTCTTTTGATATAAGGATATCTTGTTTTCCATGTTATTCTTTATGGGGGTCTATCGGACTCCTTCTTAGTTTTATATAGTGCTCTATACTACTGTTTGTAGTGGATTTTATATCTCTTGAGCAATACCAAAAAGTTATTGTGTGTATGAGACTTTATTCATTGTTGTCATTGATTTTTTCCTATCAATAAAATCTAATTTACTTAAAAAAAAAATATTAATCACTAATATCAGCATATTGTGGTTAATTTTCATGTGCTTTTATTTCCAATAAATACTGAAGACAACCTATTTTCATATACCCTATTAGGGGTTGTAGGAGTCCTAATGGGGAGGATCCTCTGTTTCGAGAGATGTCCTATGTATCCTGGTGGATTCAAGATGTCCATCTATCAAAATGATCACCTTCAAGATGACATATGGTTCTTGGCCTGGTAATGGATTGACCACTAGAGTTAGATTCCATTTTTTCATTAAAGGTGTCAGCAAAAAAAAGCAAAATGTACCTACAGCCATAGTGGTTATCTGCAGGTAAATGCCACGTTACACACTTGACTAATTGGAGGTGCATCAGCAGGGAAAATATAAAGCTGTTTTCTTTCTGCAACTGTTTGCTTCAGTGATCAAGGCGGAGCAGAGGACTGTAACAGTCAATGTTCACTATATCGTGAGTGTGCTATAAACATTGCACCTGCTGTGTGTGGGACAGCCTGCTCTGCAGTATGTGAGCTAAGCAGTAAGCCAGGGTTTAGGGGGAGTGATTATAGCATCCTCATTATGTAGTTAGCACTGACTTTATTTCCCACTGCTCCACCCCAATGACTGGATACTGAGAACATAACTTAATTTTCTCCCTGCAACTGTACTTCCAATTAGATTGCCACATATGATTGGAACAGTATTTACTTGCAGATTGCCACTATGGCTGCAAGTAAATAGCATTGTTTGTTTTTTGTTTTGCCAACGGCTTCCCTTTAGGGTAAAACTCTAATGCTAAGATTTTAAGAAAGTTCCAAAGTACTTATTTTTTCTATCTTCTCATCAACTTGAGAGAAATCAGCAGAAATTACCAGCTGACCACAGCTCCTCCCCTCCAAATTCAGATCTGGACAGCCCCATTAAGCATTAACATATTAATGACTTATATATGGGATCAATGTTAGTCTCGGACAACTCCTTTAAAAGTTGCAAGGATCTGACGTCATGTCTCCTCTCCCACCCCTGTAGACTGTGAGCCCTCGCGGACAGGGTCCTCTCCCGTCGTGTACCAGCAAGCCTTGATTGTTCGTATGTAGTGTACCTGTCCTTGTCACCCCTACTTCTTATGTAAAGCGCCATGGAACCAATGGCGCTATATAAATAAGTAATAATAATAATAATTATAACCACTCACATATGCACATACTTCCTAACACAGACTCTTTTATGTTTCCAAAGGTCACTTTCTTTGGACTTTTTATCATTTTTGTCAGCATTATTCTCAGTGATTTTTTTTCCTTTCACGTGAACTTGTTTACCTTAGCATAGACATTATAGAACATCATACCTAGTATTGCAGATTAAATTCTATGTGATGCTAAAATGGAGGGCTCTAGGCAGCAGCCCACTTTGCCCCATAACAAAGTTGTGCCCTTATTACACTGAAATTTATGATTCATACATTCGCTCTAGTCTTTCTAATTTATTAGGAAATATTTACAATTCTAAAGTACAGTGAACTACGTATGTTATTCAATAGTATGCATGTGGAAAGCTGAGTAGAAATTTACATATATATTAAAAGAAAAGTGGTGTTGGCATGATCTCAGTTTTCAAATGTTCTACCTTATGTCGGTGCCGTTGAGTCAGATTTTAATGTCTCACAAAATGATCCCTGTACACATTTTTTCTTTCTTCATAGTTGTCAAATTCTCTCACCTTAGGCTATACAAGCAGAGATTTTTATACTTAGTATTATATATTAAATATGTATGAGAAAGTGTTATCATGTGAAAATAGTGGACATCATGTAACAAAAAGGGCTCTATATAGTGTCTCGGTAAAACTGGGTGAATAAAAGTTACATTTTCTTGGATTTTCTGTAGTCTTGCTCCTTCATTTTTGGGTTTTGCCACTTTTGTTTAAAGGCTACTTTACACATACAGATATCTGTGACCAACTTCTGAACAGATCTCTGGTTGCAGTGAAATCATGGACACATTGTTCGATTTTGTGGCTGTGTACAAATGTAACAATGTGTCCATGATTTCACTGCAACCAGAGATCTGTTCAGAAGTTGGTCACATATATCTGTGTGTGTAAAGTGGCCTTAAAAGTTTGAAGTCCAGGCTTGAAGCCTTACATCCACACTGGAACACCAAGTATGCTGCTCCATGGATTCAAATGTATGTATATATGGTGCAGAGATGGTTCCTGAGCAAGCAGGCTTCCTTGGCATTGAGATGTGTACCTCAAGAGTAACTTTACATGTCAACTACAATGAAGCGTAAAATAACTCACAGTCCATTGAACACTTCAACTTTACAGCAGTGATGCACAAGCTATAT
This sequence comes from Allobates femoralis, assembly GCA_033576535.1. Lineage (NCBI taxonomy): Eukaryota > Metazoa > Chordata > Amphibia > Anura > Aromobatidae > Allobates > Allobates femoralis. Next base: position 314,499,681 of record JARQOC010000004.1, read on the forward strand.
GACAACTTTGCTTTACACAGCTGACCAGAGCTGTTAATGGGTGTGGATACTCACATCAACACTCCTACTGTATATCTCAGCTTCCCTGCTGAAACCATGGACAGCAGTAGTGTTTCAGACAAACCATACATTAAAAAGCTGGCTAGGGACCAAGCATCTGGAATGGCTAGTCCAAGAGGCTGTCCGGTTTCTGTGTGCCTCACTTCTTTTGAGTGACAGCCTTTTCCCTGTACACATTTGTAAGAAATTGCGATAGACCTGTCACTCAAGAGGTGCGATTAGGTCTAGTGCTGGACACTTGTAGATATGAGATAATGCGCAATATGGTCTTATCTCTAAAATAAAGAGATGAGGTGGATAATAAGTGTGAACTGCTCACCTGGTGCGGTTGTGTTACCCACAACCGATATGATCGCCTGTAAGACAGCTGCTGCAAGGGCCGCACTTTCACGGGTAACCGTGGAGAAAAGATCAGTTCTGTTTGACAAAATGTCGTAGTGCCCGCGTTGCCGTCAAGGATCACCAGAAACAATGGATCATCTGGGCTTAAAGGTCTTTATTCTTCCAACGTATTTCGGAGCTATAACCCAGCTCCTTCCCCAGGGAACAGATGTTCCCTGAGGAAGGAGCTGGGTTATAGCTCCGAACAGATGTTCCCTGAGGAAGGAGCTGGGTTATAGCTCCGAAACGCGTTGGAAGAATAAAGACCTTTAAGCCCAGATGATCCATTGTTTCTGGTGATCCTTGACGGCAGCGCGGGCACTACGGCATTTTGTCCAACAGAAGTAGTGCTGGACACTGACTTTTTGGACCAGTCATCTGAAACATGATCCTTGGTTGCCTTCTAAAGGTATGCTCTCTCTAAAATTCTGCAGTGTTTTTGTCATGCACTTAGATGGCGCTGACATTGTTGGATGCTGCTGTGTATGTGGTTTGTCTTTAAGAGCTGCATGGTTGATGGTTGTGAAGGTCCTTGCCTCCTGTGGTGTGCTCCAGAACTGCAGTCACTATTATGTTCAATTGCTGATTTGGGAGTTAATGTGTGACTCACCTGGAATCCCCTCCCCATGGCTTTAGCCTTCCCTCTCCTCTGTCAGGTGCTGCTGATAGCTACGTGCTCTAGGTCTTGGTGCTGTGCTGATGCTTAGTTGCTGGGCTAAAGTCTTTCCTGCGGAGAATCTGTGATTCCTGACCCGTGGGTGGAGGTAGGGGCCCTCAGCCTAGGGCTAATCAGGAGTTTTAGGGTACAGGGAGGCGGCTCGGAACTCCTCACCATCAGAGGTACCTCCGAGATCAGGGTGAGCCAGGGACCCCAGCATCAGGTTCAGATTAGACTCTCCTGACCTGTTACATGATTCCCTTACCTCCCAAGCATAACATTTTTAGAGTAAAACATACCTAACTGAAATGACAGAGCCAGTGTTTAATACATGCTCGCCTAGGTTCAGGAAGTAGACAGGCTTCCTTTAACGTATGTATCAAAGCACGAGGGTCCTCCTTGCTGCCCTCATCTTCAGGCTTGGCAACTATTGTATAAATTGGGAGCCTTCAAGTCCAATCATAGTCTATCATGTCTTCTTCTGTGGCACAACCAGTACAAACCTCCTGTCTCCATGGCCTTTAGGTTTGTGAATGCCTTTCTTAAAAAGCTAAAAACCACTCAGATTGTTAAGCTTTAGAAGAATTGGGAGGAACTTTGGGTAAATTACTTTTGAGGTCTGAAGAAGAGGTTGTCACTTGAGTAGGGGTGTTATGAGGAATCTAGTAACTGTCAAATGTGATGTATCAAGTTCTGAGGTGCTTGAGGAATTGTTTTATGGAGTTTAGAGCATTTTATATGTATATTTGAAATATTGATGTAATGTCTATATGTCTTAATGCTTAATTGGAAACTGGTCTGCGGACTCTTTTAATGAAAGATGTATGAGCATATGACATGTTTTGATATGTTTTTGGATGTGAAAATAATAAAAACGATTTGGGAAAAAAAATAAAAGCTAAAAACCTACTCAACTCCACCCACCCAGATGAAAGAAGAGAAATTATCTCCTTTTGTAAGGTCCATGCCAGTATCTAGTTAGGGAGGTAGTGCTCCCATTGGATTTCACCAATATATGATCACTGATCAATTATATGATATTATGCTCATATTGTAATGGCTGGGGCTGGCATCTCTGATGACCATGTACTGAGTCAGAATGCCAGATATGACGCCGAACGCGTCATTTCCGTTACCCTGCAGCTCATCCACAGAGCTGCACATTGCGCATGCTCTGTGGAGCACATTACATCAGGTCATCACAGTTGAGCTGACGTAATGTGCTCTATAGAGCATGCGTACTGCGCAGCCTGAAGTCCGGCTGCGGAGTACCAGAAATCAAGCATTCTGCATCATACCCGGCATTCTCCAGAGTGGAGCGAGCCAGGCTGGGGGGCGCGCATTTGGAAGTCAATATATATATATTTGGAAGTCAATAAACTACACAGGAGTCGGCCACGGGACACAGAGAGGACGCCCATGGGGGCTAACAATGGAAGCCCCCCGGATCATTAACATAGTAATGAGTAAGTGATAAAAAGCTTTCATTACAGTTGCAGAGCACAATAGCACAGAGAGTGATAGTTAGGCTACACTCACACAATGCGCAAAAAAGCGCCGTAAAAAAACGCGGTACATTCACACAGCGTGTTTTTTTACGGGCTCACTTCTCCTCCAAAAGCGCAGGGAAAAGTGATGTCACACAGTGGAGGAAGAATCCATGTGTGAGAGCCCCTTTTGAGTTTCATAGTGTATTAATATATACTACAAAACCCAAATTAAAGTAATCCAAATGTGTAAAAAAAATAATAAAAATTGAATACTTACCCTCACCGGGACTCGGGAGCCGAGAGATCCACAAGTATCGACCTTCCAGGACCTATCAAGATAGCTGATTGGCTGCTCGTGGTCATGTGATATGCGCGTCACATATCACATGACCGTGAGCGGCTAATCAGCGATCTTGCCAGGTGCTGGAAGGTCAATAATTGTGGATCTCTCGGCTCCCGTAACACCTGGCGGAGAGGTAAGTATTCATTTATTATAATTTTTTACACATTTGCATTATTGTAATTTGAGTTTTGCAGTTAATATTAATACACTACGAAACCCAAAAGGGGCTGTCACAGATGTCACTCAGGGGAGGATTGTTCTTCCCCTCTGTGACATCATATCCTGCAGCGCCGGCATATTCCCGCTGAAATTGCGCATTGTCTGCACGGCAATGCGTAATTCCAGGGGGAATAATGGGCTCCTATGGGAGAAACCGCGGGCGCAGGTGCGCAATGAATTGACATGGTCATTTTTTTTATGCCTACGCTTTCTCCCATAAAAGCGATGCGTATATTTACGCACTGTCTGCACGGCAAAGTGAATTTCACATTCACTTTGCCGCCAGACGCACACACACACTGCGCTTTTTTAAAAAGCGTTGCGCAAAAATGCGCAATGTTTCAACGTAGCCTAAAGGCCACATCACACGTGGCGACATCGCCGCCGATTACATAGGCGACGTAGGGGCGTGGCCTATCAGCGGTGACATCGTCCCTGCGTCGCCTAATGTAAAGGGGTGATGGCGACGCTTTTTACTGGTCGCCTGGTTTCAGAGCAGTGCTCTAAAACCAGGCGGCCGATCTGGGGCAATGTGTCCGCATGCGCGTGCAGCCCGACGACTTCCTGGAAACCCGGTGCACAGCGCATGCGCGGCGCCATAGAGGAGAACGGAGACGCGCGTTCATGAACGACTGTGAGGGTAGGCAGCAGCAGGCGACCTGAATGATTGACAAGAGGAGGCGGGTCGGAGGAGAGCGAAACCCCGCCTCCCGGTCTTAGGTCTTCTTAAGTGTAAGCCTTTATATAACTTCATATTTGACTGAATATAGGGCATCAAAAGCATATAGCCACCTTCCCTGAATGCAGCCTTAGTGCTGCAGAAGGTGGCTATTATAGCTTTTGATGTCCACGGGGGGTGACAGGTTCGCTTTAACTCGTAACTGAGTGGGATATTGACTAAAAGGGCCACTTTATATGGTGGTTATGGTGGTCTCCGCAAGGATTCCACCCCAGGGCTAGGTCCTTTCCTGGAGGGATATCTGGCTAGTCCCGTGTTTTGAGACCCTTTATCGAGGACTCCATTTGCATATTTAAGAAATTTATGGATAAGGAGTCCAGAGTGACTTAGTCAGTAATGAGTCCTCGCTGTTGCTGGTGTCCTCCCCGCCTCCAGACCTCTATGGTCCACCTCCAGCCCTCTCTTGTTGAGCCTCCTTTATGTGTCTTCTCTACATAGAGCGAGCAGTGGGCAGGAGCGGGTCCCAGCAGCTGAAACATCTCCTGCTGCTGAGGTCAGCGCTGGAACCCGCCCTGCTTCAGAATATGTATGTTCATCAGGGCGGGCTCCGGTTCTGACATCACTGATGTTTCAGCTGTTGGGACCCGCTCCAGCCCACTGCTCGCTCTGTGAAGAGAAGACACATAAAGGAAGCTGAACAAGAGAGGGCTGGAGGTGGACCAGAGAGGTCTGGAGGCGGGGAGGACACCAGCAACAGTGATGACACATACAGGAGGCTGAACAAGAGAGGACTGGAGGTGGACCAGAGAGGTCTGGAGGTGGGGAGGACACCAGCAACAGCGATGACTCATTACTGAGTAAGTCCCTCTGGACTCCTTATCTGTACACTTTATAAAGTCTTTTTAATAGCTGACAGGTGGGCTAGAGACATGGGGGACCCCTTCCCTGAATGCAGCAGACACGCTGCATTCAGTACTGCATTCAGTTAGTGTGGCACCCCTGTGACCAGGAGGCCACAAGGGGAACTGCAGCCAGGCAGAAGGTGGACAGTTTGTGTACCAAACACCCTCACAGCACACACACCCACAAGACACGACACCCAACCCGGAGCCTGGGACTCTAGGCGGGCAAGGGGTGGTAGGGTTTAGAGGGAAGTGGGTGGGAAGTAGGTCAGGTGATAGACCAGTACAAAAAGAGGAAAAGAGGAGGAAGGAGTTAGTAGGCTAGTAAGTGCCGAGCAGCCAAGAACAGAAAGAAAGTGACACTTCCCAGAGGGATCGGGCTCCCTGGAGATGCAGAATCCACAGTGACACAAATCCATGGAGAGAAAGCTCGTCCATAGCCGGCAGCCCAAGGGAAAGTGAGAACAGAGACCGGACCGGTGATACCGGGTCCGAGGAGCACAGCAGTGTTGACCGACTACCAGCGGGGTAGATTCCCCTTGTTGTAACTGGAGAACCACAAGGGTAGGAACAAGCCGGTGATCCCTTGAAAGACAGGGACACCTAAGCTAGGCTAAAACCAGAGTGTCGGCTCTGAGGGGGACTGAAGTTACACACCGGTTTCCCAGACAAACTTACGGGGAGCTTTAATTCCAAGCTGGAGTTCCCGCTACTAGGGTTGGAGACTCAGCAACACACTGGAGGACCTGGCTTACTGCCCACACACATAGGGAGAAGCCATATATATGGGACTGAGTTGCCGTCATACAACCCACACGGGAGAACAGAGAGAACAAGCCTGAAAGGACATTGAGAAAGAGTCAGGGGTCTCAGAGCGACAGTCTGGCTGAGGGTTAAGAGTTACCGGAGTTAACTGTACTGTGAACTGAATTGTTGTAAACTGTTTAACGTGGAAGAACTTGTGAGTAAACCCGGTGAACCCTGCGTCAGTCTGCCGTGTATAATTCCAGGTATACAGAACTTTTATTATACTTTTTGCCCTGTCAGGAGCAGCCCCGACCCGCGGCGGGGGTCATCCACCTTGCTGCAGCATCCATCCATCCTCCTGGCAGAAGTACACTGCAGCGGTGGTCCCTTCACTGACCACAACCCGTGGGTGGCGTCAAGACAAACTATCCCTGTAAATACCCCTTTTACTTATGAGAACCCGGGACATGGTCCGGACCAGGACTGCCGTGACATCCCCAGCAGTACCCTGGTCCAGTATCAAGTACCCTGTCCCAGTGGGCTCCACATTAGCATAGCACCAGGGGGGTGACAGGTCCTCTTTAACGCATCAGAGATCATTTTCGATGAACAGGCTATCATTGTCTGCATTTCTTCCTAAGTTTCACCCTCTTCAATCAACTTTTTAATCAAAATAACCTGTTCTTCTGAAAAATGTCTCAATTTGTCAGGCTTTAAAGGAGAAATGCATGTACAACATGTTCTGGCTTCACTCTTAAATAAGGGCCACCTGATTCACACCTGTTTCTTCACAGAATTATTGACGTCACTAATTGAACTCCAAACTGCTATTATTTTGAACACACCCCCTTTTTGATTAATTATTCAAATACACAGACTAAAAACATGCAGATCATGAATCAACTGGTAAATTGTTTGACATGTAGTTATATAATTTATACCAAAAACAGTTGGACTGCTATTATTTTGAACACTATTGAATATCATGGTATAAAACTTCATAAAACTTCATAAAATGCACAGAATGTTATTCTATAAAAAAAATTAGAATTCATTTTTTTCATCTGTGATATTTTTTTTACCCCATCACTAAATATACGGTCTCTTACAAACACCGCAAAAAATGTAAAACATGGAAAATAGAAGGAGCTGTCCAATATTCTTTATGTTATCTTAAATTCTGAATATGAAAATTACAATTATTTATGCTACTGTGTTGCCCTGAAAATAAGACATCCCCGAAAATAATACAAAGGCACAGTTTTTTTTGGTATAACGCACTAGACCAGCAGCCAGGCACAGATTATCCTTTTGGTATTACTTCTTTATTTAACAAATATGGGTCTCACAACATGTTTCAGTGGGTCACCGACTTCATCAGATGATTTGAAATCCTCCTGGGAGCGGTAGTAGCTGCAGCTTACAGCGCTATAGCATTGTGAAGGACCTGCGGTGACGTCACATCCCACGTGACTGGCACAGCATGAATGTCGGAGGATCGTATGGTGTGCCGTTACACACCGGAGGCCCACACTATGGTTGTGCAGAGGTGCACAACCATGAAAGGTGAGTGTTGTCACAACCCCGATTCCCTAAAATTCTCGCTAGACCACCATGTACACACAAGGGCGCGTCTCTGTATGTTTTATCTTACATCCCCAAAAATAAGACATAGTAGAGGATTTGCAGAATGGCTAAATATAAGGCATCAACCGAAAATAAGACATAATAAATTTTATATTTCTAAACATGCCTGCCTAACAGGGCATGCAGCTAGGAATCTAAGTATTTACTGGCCACCGGCCCGCTGCCGTTGTGTGCTGCTGTATTTATTCAGGCGCCGCTTTCAGCTCTCTCAGCGACCGTACATGTACGGGAAGCTGCCGGCCAACCAGATATCAGCAGCCACTGGCGTTTGATTGGCCGGCAGCTTCCGTACATCTACGACAGCTGAAAAAGCTCAGTGCTGAGCCTGGAATATGTGTAGCAGTAGATCGGTGAGCGTGTGTGTGTTTCTTTCTGCAGGTACCTTAATGGGGATATTGGGGGCTGCATGGGGCTGTTGTGGGTGCATGGGGATATGGAAGGCTGCATGGAGATAATGGGGGCTGCATGGGGATGACAGGGGCTGCATGGGGATATTGGGGGCTGCATGTGGATGATGGGTATATTAGGGGCTGCATGGGGATGATGGGGGCTGCAAGGAGTTATTGGGGGCTGCAAGGGGATTATAGGGATCATGTAAAACTAAAACATCCCTGAAAATAAGATATGGTGCATCTTTGGGAGCAAAAATTAAGACACGGTCTTATTTTCAGGGACACAGAGTATATGTACTCAAACATCCTCAAATATTCTTGCAATCAGCCACTAAGGTGATGCTTTATACTCCACATAGATAACATACAGTAATGCCTCTCTGATACCTTTCCTGGTGTCACGTTCTAATTTAAAGGCAAAAAGCCAACTGTAGTAATAAACCTATAACCATATTGTACTGCGGATGTTGCCTAATTGCAAGAAATTCCATCCTGTCAACTAAACGTTGAATCCAGACAAACAGTAATAAATAAGAAAGACACAATAAATGGATTTAAACGTATTTCATGCTATATAGCATAGCAGCAATGTATGCCCATTGATTTGCATTCAGCTTTTGATGTTCATAAAACAATTCCTGTCCTATTCCTAATGACGATGAATGTTCTTTGTGCTTCATAACATTTTACAGACGGTTTGTGCATTTTATATGTGACAGTAGGGCATGTTAGGTAACAAAACAAGCCTTCTCCAGCTCTTTGTCTAAACATGATCCTCAGGATGAAAGAGCCCAGACCGTCTGTGGCCAGTAAATTATGCCAATGAAAGAATAATTAAATGGTAAGCAATGCACTGTCGGAGAATAGCAATACACTAGATGCTAAACAACCTCATCAACTCCCTATTATGATACTAAAATTATCCCCAGAATAAATAGAAGAGCTGGGTCCTAATGAAGATTAGATCAGCTCAGAATAGGGAATGCTGGAAATGTGATTTGGCTGCAAAATGCAATGTTTCTAAACATCTGTAACTAAGGATGTGAAGGATAATTATTATTTTTTACAGATTCATTATACCCCCGAGCTTCCGCCTAGATATTGTTCCAAAGTCAACTTGAATTAATTGAAATATTAGTACATGGAGGCAGCCGGGTCTGTGTGCGGCCACCATCTGCCAGCACACAATGCTCACTGAATGCTTCACATGGAGCTTTCATTACCTGACTTATCTTAGGGTTTTCTGTATGCATTGTGGCACATACACACAGGTGATCACCCTGGCACAGCTACCAGCCAGGGGGAAACGCACTTGTAGACCATCACATGCCCCTGGGCTAGTGTGGAGCAAGGCTGATGGTGTCACAAAAGAAAATCAATGGATAACCATGCTGTATCCAGGAGACATAGGGGACACAATCTGCTGCTCACATCTCTGCTATTAAAGTCAATGGAGGGAGTAATGAATTGTGTTATACCCTACCGCTGCATTCAATAAAAGCTCCTATTGTGGATGCCTGTTCTTGGTTAACCCTGCACTAGCTGGGCAGAGGAGGGACCGCTCACCTATGATGAACCCATACATACAAGTGGAGGATAGACAGTTACTGCAATTCCCATATATATATTTGATGTGTGCTGATGTCTTCTCAGATCCAAATCACTGGGGAATTTACAGTAATACCTACTTCTATATATAGACATACATTTGGAATACATTCCTAATACCTTCTATGACCCAGATCACTGGAGGATAGCCGTCTATTTCTATAGATACAGGTATTTTGGCCATATGCTCCTGATGTGTTCTCAGCCCCACATCACTGGAGGATAACCATCTATTTCTATATATACAGGTATTTTGGCCATATGCTCCTGATGTGTTCTCAGCCCCACATCACTGGAGGACAGCCATCTAATTCTATAGATACAGGTATTTTGGCCATATGCTCCTGATGTCTTCTCAGCCCCACATCACTGGAGGATAGCCATCTAATTCTATATATACAGATATTTTGGCCATATGCTCCTGATGTCTTCTCAGCCCCACATCACTGGAGGATAGCCATCTATTTCTATATATACAGATATTTTGGCCATATGCTCCTGATGTCTTCTCAGCCCCACATCACTGGAGGATAGCCATCTAATTCTATAGATACAAATATTTTGGCCATATGCTCCTGATGTCTTCTCAGCCCCACATCACTGGAGGATAGCCATCTAATTCTATTGATACAGCTATTTTGGCCATATGCTCCTAATGTCTTCTCAGCACCACATCACTGGAGGATAGCCATCTAATTCTATAGATACAGCTATTTTGGCCATATGCTCCTGATGTCTTCTCAGCACCACATCACTGGAGGATAGCCATCTAATTCTATATATACAGCTATTTTGGCCATATGCTCCTAATGTCTTCTCAGCACCACATCACTGGAGGATAGCCATCTAATTCTATAGATACAGCTATTTTGGCCATATGCTCCTAATGTGTTCTCAGCACCACATTACTGGAGGATAGCCATTTAATTCTATATATACAGATATTTTGGCCATATGCTCCTGATGTCTTCTCAGCCCCACATCACTGGAGGATAGCCATCTATTTCTATATATACAGATATTTTGGCCATATGCTCCTGATGTCTTCTCAGCCCCACATCACTGGAGGACAGCCATCTAATTCTATAGATACAAATATTTTGGCCATATGCTCCTGATGTCTTCTCAGCCCCACATCACTGGAGGATAGCCATCTAATTCTATTGATACAGCTATTTTGGCCATATGCTCCTAATGTCTTCTCAGCACCACATCACTGGAGGATAGCCATCTAATTCTATAGATACAGCTATTTTGGCCATATGCTCCTGATGTCTTCTCAGCACCACATCACTGGAGGATAGCCATCTAATTCTATATATACAGCTATTTTGGCCATATGCTCCTAATGTCTTCTCAGCACCACATCACTGGAGGATAGCCATCTAATTCTATAGATACAGCTATTTTGGCCATATGCTCCTAATGTCTTCTCAGCACCACATCACTGGAGGACAGCCATCTAATTCTATATATACAGCTATTTTGGCCATATGCTCCTAATGTCTTCTCAGCCCCACATTACTGGAGGATAGCCATCTAATTCTATATGTACAGGTATATTGGCCATATGCTCCTAATGTCTTCTCAGCACCACATCACTGGAGGACAGCCATCTAATTCTATAGATACAGCTATTTTGGCCATATGCTCCTAATATCTTCTCAGCCCCACATCACTTCCTCTGGTAATGTTTGGGGATGGCTGTGAAGGGAAAGCTTCATTCTAGCTTCTTACATTGTGAAGAATTGGGGCAGGTTTGTCTGTGGCTCATGGACATCTCCATTATGATGACCTGACAGGATCATCTCCATAATATGTCACACAGAGGGAGCCGTGTGCCCGGGGCTCAGTGTGATCACCTGTGACCTCCCGCATGTCTATGTGCAGTCACTTACCCATATGACAGGCACAGAGGATGTGCAGCCAGGCCAGCAGGCAGCGTACATGTCCCATCTCCAGGGCAGTGTGTGGAGAGCGCTGAGAGCGGAGGTCCCGGGTCCCGTGTGCCGCGTACCGTGTGCCAGTGCCGCCTCTAGCAGCGCCTCATGGTCGGCTCCAGCTCCCCACTCACATCCACTGAACGAATGGAAACGGCAAAAAGCGCAGCCGGGGAACAGGGGGTTAACCGAGGCACAAGGCACGCCCCCTGCACCTGATTGGTTCACCTCCAGAGCTCCGTTGTAGCAGGTTTTGGAAATGGCAAGGGGGATACAGAATGGAAGTGGGAACGAAGCCTCAGACTGCGGAGGGACGGGGCGTGAAGGGTTAAAAGTACCATTCCTGGCTTACACAATTGGTAGTTAAGGTGTCATATGGTGTAACAGGGACGGTAGATGGTCTTCAAGACCCCTAAGGTAATGGAAAGAGGATGTCAGTGCCCAACAGCATGGCTGACACACTGCTTATGGAGGGGGCGGAATGGGCACAGGAGGCTGTCTGCAGTCATGAGACCTACTCTCACCTGTAACACAGAGCTGCCCCCAACCTGGCAGCATGGGCACCAGTTAGGCACAGGAGGCTGTCTGCAGTCATGAGCCCCACTCTCACCTGTAACACAGAGCTGCCCCCAACCTGGCAGCATGGGCACCAGTTAGGCACAGGAGGCAGTCTACAGGCATGAGACCTACTCTCACCTGTAACACAGAGCTGCCCCCAACCTGGCAGCATGGGCACCAGTTAGGCACAGGAGGCAGTCTACAGGCATGAGACCTACTCTCACCTGTAACACAGAGCTGCCCCCAACCTGGCAGCATGGGCACCAGTTAGGCACAGGAGGCAGTCTACAGGCATGAGACCTACTCTCACCTGTAACACAGAGCTGCCCCCACCTGGCAGCATGGGCACCAGTCAGGCACAGGAGGCTGTCTGCAGTCATGAGCCCCACTCTCACCTGAAATACACAGCTGCCCCCACCTGGCAGCATGGGCACCAGCCAGGCACAGGAGGCAGTCTGCAGTCATGAGCCCCACTCTCACCTGTAACACAGAGCTGCCCCCACCTGGCAGCATGGGCACCAGTCAGGCACAGGAGGCTGTCTGCAGTCATGAGCCCCACTCTCACCTGAAATACACAGCTGCCCCCACCTGGCAGCATGGGCACCAGCCAGGCACAGGAGGCTGTCTACAGGCATGAGACCTACTCTCACCTGTAACACAGAGCTGCCCCCAACCTGGCAGCATGGGCACCAGTTAGGCACAGGAGGCAGTCTACAGGCATGAGACCTACTCTCACCTGTAACACAGAGCTGCCCCCACCTGGCAGCATGGGCACCAGTCAGGCACAGGAGGCAGTCTACAGGCATGAGCCCCACTCTCACCTGTAACACAGAGCTGCCCCCACCTGGCAGCATGGACACCAGTTAGGCACAGGAGGCAGTCTACAGGCATGAGCCCCACTCTCACCTGTAATACACAGCTGCCACCACCTGGCAGCATGGGCACCAGTCAGGCACAGGAGGCTGTCTACAGGCATGAGCCCCACTCTCACCTGTAACACAGAGCTGCCCCCACCTGGCAGCATGGGCACCAGTCAGGCACAGGAGGCAGTCTACAGGCATGAGCCCCACTCTCACCTGTAACACAGAGCTGCCCCCCACCTGGCAGCATGGGCACCAGCCAGGCACAGGAGGCAGTCTACAGGCATGAGCCCCACTCTCACCTGTAACACAGAGCTGCCCCCAACCTGGCAGCATGGACACCAGCCAGGCACAGGAGTCTGTCTACAGACCTATTCTCACCTGTAAAGGTGGGTTTACACGTTTCAATATCGTTGCGATATCGCAATTCAATGGCGCGGGAGCGCGCATTTAGTGCACGTTTCTCCCGCATCGCATCGGAGGTTTACACATTGCGATTTATGAATCCAACGTCCATACGATGTCTATGCCACCCAACCCAGGAACGACCATTTAACATGGGAGTGAATGGGTGACGTTGAACTTCACATCATAGTTGGGCTGTCACACAGCACAATCTGGCTCCAATCTCCATTCAATATCGGAGCATTGAATAGCACGCTCATTCAATCCCCGATATCGCATTGACATCGTTCCTGCATCGTATTGGACGTTCACACCATACAACGCAGGAACGATATCGGCTCCAACGATCGAACCACGTAACTTTTCATTGAAATTGGACGCCGATATCGCAACGTGTAAACCCACCTTAACACAAAGCTGCCCTCTCCCTGGCAGCATGGGCACCAGCCAGGCACAGGAGGCTGTCTTCAGGCATGAGTCCTACCCTCACCTGTAACACAGAGCTGCCCCCACCTGGCAGAATGGGCACCAGCCAGGCACAAGAGGCTGTCTGCAGGCATGAGCCCCACTCTCACCTGTAACACACAGCTGCCCTCTCCCTGGCAGATTGGACACTAGCCAGGCACAGGAGGCTGTCTGCAGGCATGAGTCCTACTCTCACCTGAAATACACAGCTGCCCCCTGCCTGGCAGAATGGACACTAGCCAGGCACAGGAGGCTGTCTGCAGGCAGGAGCCCCACTCTCACCTGTAACACAGAGCTGCCCTCTCCCTGGCAGAATGGACACTAGCCAGGCACAGGAGGCTGTCTGCAGGCAGGAGCCCCACTCTCACCTGTAACACAGAGCTGCCCTCTCCCTAGCAGCATGGGCACCAGCCAGGCACAGGTGGCTGTCTGCAGGCAGGAGCCCCACTCTCACCTGTAACACAGAGCTGCTCTCTCCCTGGCAGCATGGGCACCAGCCAGGCACAGGAGTCTGTCTGCAGCATGAGCCCCACAATAACACACCGCAGCCCCCTGCTGTGTGTTATGCTCACACTCTGTGAGAGCCTCTGTGATTGGCTGTTGTAGTCAGAGAGCATTTCCACAATCTGGATGGTGATTGTGCTTGGTTGCCATTCACATTAGTGTATGACAACCAACCTGCTGTCAAAGGGTGTTAAATAAATATATAATTTAAAAAATAAATGCGTGGGGCTTCGCAGTATCTTTAAGTCTAGCCCATTGAAAGCCGACAGCTGGCTAATTTTACCCTGGCTGGCAAAAACAATGCTTGGGCTCAGCCCTGTTTTTGATTGCCAGCCAAGGTAAACCTAGGCAGCTGAGGGCTGGTATTCTCAGCGAGGTGAGGGCCCTTTGTTTTAGGCCCCCCACCACCACCATAAGAATAGCAGGTCGCAGTAGCCCCTGAAAATGGCACTTTTATTTGAAGCGCCATTTCCAGGTGCTTTACCAGGCTCTTCCAGCGGCCCTGGTGGTGGGAGGCATGCTGGGTAATAAGGGGGTTAATACCAGCTTTGTTTTACCAGCTGGTATTAAGCCCTGAGATTCTTAATAAAGGGGAGAAAGTTGTGGTCAATGTCATTGCACTGGGGGCTGCAAACACACAAAAGGGAGCGTGGAGATGGTTTAACAAACTTTTTTATTATTAGATTACCACGACGCGTTTCAGCAATTGTCTGCTGCCTTCATCAGGAGAATTTACATGACAATGAGATTGAAGGCACAATATATAGGGGTGTAGACTCAATGGGAGGTACTTCTAGTGTGACATCATTTAACCCTATATACACTGAAAAACAGTTGAGAACTATACCATGGTAATGGACAAGACACAATAAATTATATGTGATCTAAAAAGCTAAAAACAATAAAAAGCAACATTTATATAAAAAGTTTTGAAAATAGATACAAAATATGGAAACACATAATAAAACACCATCATAGACGTTTCCATTACCAGTATATAAAACAATTTTAGGCCAATGGAAACTCTATATTATGAAATAGCAATAAAAAATATTGAATTAAAATAATTCCATAAAAATATATCTAAATATAAAATACATACGGTATATACATATGGAGATATAGCCCAGAATAATTGCATGGTCACCTCAACATATATACATATGCATAGTATTGCTTGGTGATACCAGGGATCGTAAATTGCGATTTCTTCTATATACTATGCTGGGTCTGCTAGTTAGAGGTTTACCTAAAATCGGATCTCCTTTTAAAATGAGCCAGTACCGACTAAGTAGTTTCTGTACGCTTGTTCTAGATTTATTGAATGTAGTAATCATACTCCAGTCCCTAAATCCTGTCTCAATTGCACGATTTTTCGGTTCCAGAATCCTGGCAATACAGGATTCTTGAGTGAGGGACTGCGTTTTTTCTCCTTCGCCTCATTGGGGGACACAGACCGTGGGTGTTATGCTGCTGTCCACTAGGAGGCGACACTAAGCAGAATCTGCAAAAGAGTTAAGTGGCTCCTCCTCTGCAGTATACACCCCTGGAGCAGGCATTGCCTCAACAGTTTTTTGCTTAGTGTCGAAGGAGGCACACGACCATTTTTACTCTCTATTTATTTCATCTTTTTTCTTCCAATGAAGAAAAGTGGGTCCGGCGTGACCCCCGGCATGCTCCTTCCTCGGCCACCCACTGTTGGGGCGCTGGGTTGAAGTTGAGAATCCTTACATATGCCATACTCCTTTCTCGGCCTCCCACTGTTGGGTTGCTGGGTTAAAGTGGAGACAGCCCAGCATAACATCCACCTTCCTCACTCCCTCGGGGTCCTGAGTTGAAGCCAGAGCTGGACTACCTGCCAGATGACGTCCCCCTAATCACCCTTTGGGTGCTTAGGCTGAGGCACCACAGGTATCAGCAGCACATGCTGCATTCTGGGCTGGGACTCTAGATGGATGCCTGCAGGCTTCAGTCCCACTGTGTGCTCCTGATAGGCACATGTTACAGCTTGGGCACATGCTACAGCACGTCACACGGAGCCTTCAGCCCTGCTGCGTGCTCCTGAGGGACATGGATCCTCAGCCCTGCTGCATGATCCTGAAGGGCACATACTTCCAGCAAGCTCCAGCTCCAACACTGCAGCACTCCCCAGGAGCCCAGCCCTGCTGTGTGCTTCTAATGGGGTCAGGAGACACCTTGCAGGCAGCAGATCATCTGTGCCCCTGCATACAGCCGGCACCCATTTACTGCAGCCGGACTCCAGGACCACCCAGTCTCTGGGTTGTTCTGATGGGGCCACCACTGCACTGTCGCCTAAAGGGCCGGGGGACACCAGGCTGCCAGCAGTAACAGGAGCACAGTCTTCCTGCGCTCCTGCATGTTACCTGCGCCGGCTCTGCAGACTGTTTCAGGAGCCCCAGTCCTGGGTGCTCCTGCCGAGGCCACCTTTGTGCCGCTGCTACTATGCCCGGGAGGTCCGGCGGGGTCCGGTTTGGGCCGTTTCGGGACCTCCGCGCCGGCCTGGGGCTATTTTCGGCCCCATTTTCAACTTTAGGCCGCGGCTTCGGCCTAGCGCGAAGCCGCCGCCCCTTCCTCCGCCCCCGGCCCGCCCCCTGATGACGATAATGACGCGGCCGGTGTCATGGCAGGGGCGGACCGGAGCTGCAGGGGAATATTTTTTCACAGAGCTTCGCGCTCTTTCAAGGTTCCCCCCCCCTCCCCCCTCCTTCCCACATAAACAAGCAAGCAGCTCTCACAGAGCTCAGAGAGTCTGTGGCATTGTTAAAGCAGGACCAAGGGTGCCTGCCAGGTGGTAAAGTGCAGACTGCTTCTGCATCTGTCCTCTTGTCCCTGCCACAATGCAACTTCCATTCCTCCCATGGGGTCACAAACAATGTGGGGGTACAGTACCAGCTGGACTGTATACTGATCCACAGAACCCTCCTCTGTATACATTACAAGAGTTGAGGGAAACATAGGGAATCAATGCCCATCTCTGGACCCAGCATTATATAGGAGGCAGCACGGCTTTAGCCGTACGGGGCTCACGTGGTCTTGGATGGTACAGCCAGCACAGCTTTGCTGTGCGGCGGTCTCCAATAGCAACAGCAGAGCAACCTGCAGGGCGTTATATCCTGCTGCAACTTGTCCTCTGTACACCTGCAATACAAAGGGCAGTGCAAACATGTTAGCTTCTCCAGCATTACCCTATAATAATGTTCCTGATTCCTAGAGCCGCACATGCAGAGTCTCTCTGCCAGCGCACGGGCCACTGCACGTTTTGTTTATTTCATACTACCGATTCAGGTACCTGTTGGTACGCCTAGCCAACCTTATGACTTTGCATAGGGGTTGATAGGTTAAGGTAACGGTGAGAGGTGTCAGTTGATATTCAGGCATCTCAGCTACTCTTACAGCGTACCTCTATCCGGGCTCCCACGCAGCGGGGACAACTGGATTGTGGTGGACCTTCCACGAGTTTACCTGACAGGTTCTTCTGTGGCCCACCTCCCCCACTCTGGGACAGCTCAGTTGAAGTTGCTACAACCCAGAAATTGCCCGACAATGTCAGGCGTCCCAAGACTGTTTGCTAACCCTCTCCAGACCCCACATTTGGAGTTCTGGATGGTGGTGAGGACAGCCAAGTCCCACAAGACGCGGATTTAAATACCATGTCCCGCAGCTTCACGGGTAATTCAACTAAGGGTCTCTGGAACCTACGACCTATAGCATATCCTCAACTCCCCATGGTTGGGGCGCTGGGTTGTAGCCGAGATTGCTATATGCCATACTTCTCCTCGACTCCCCATTGCTGGGGACTCGGGTTGAAGTTGTGATTCTCGACGCCTACCCAGCCTTCCTCCCCAGGCTACAAAACCAAAGCTCTGGGTCGCAAGAGTGGACCATGAGCCCAGCTACCATCTCCTCACTGCACCTATATTAGGTACTTGGGTTGAGATAACACGCGCAAACACTCTACACAGCCCGCTCCGAAGCAGGACCTAGCAAACTCCCGACTGCATCGTCCCAATGGATGGGCCCTCCTGTTCACAGGTTTACCCGGCCTCTCGCCCCAGACTCACAGATAGAACTCTGAGTTGCAGGACATGGATCAAGAGCCCAGCTGCCATTCTCCTCACCACACCTATAATAGATACTTGGGTTGAGATTACACGCGCAAACAATCTGCACAGCCCGCTCTTAAGCAGGACCTCGCAGATCCCCAACTGCATTAATCCAATGCATGGGCCCTCCGGTCCCCTGTATGACCGTGGTCTGTCCCTTCTTCCACACAGTCTGTCCCTTCTCGACTCAGGAGTCAAAAGAGAATTCTGTGAGACCAGAAGATCATAAATACAAAGTTTTTCCTAGCCTGAAGTTGTCAAAGGAGTCTCCCATATCTGGACGATGTATTCATCAATGCATGACTTTCAGGGACTGTGTACATAGTATCACCTTCACTTTGCATGCTAAGAAGACTCGGTTAGCGGATCGACCGCCACAAGTCTACCGTAACTCCAAGGCCACTCCAGGAGTCCCAGCTCTGCTGCGTACTCATGACGGCCACATGCTGCAGCATCACATATGGAGTCTCAGCCTCATTGGACACACAGCATCGGATGAAAACAGTGGCCTTTAGCCGCAACACATCCACAGCTCTAGTCAAGTTTCCCCAGACAGGGCACGGATTCTTCGTCTAGGAATCCGCAGTCTCCTTCAGCGGTCTCCTGAGTCCTTCACAACTGCCACGAGAGTCCTAGACAAGATAGTGGCAGCGTTGGAGGCAGTTCCATTGGCTCAGCTGCATCTCCGGCTTTTTTGCATTTATCCATGTTCCGGCTTGGCACGAGAACAGGATGTGGTTCTATGTACCCCCGTCACAATGCTCACTGCAGTACCCTTGCCTAGATCTGAAGATACCTCTCATTCTACGAAGATTCGGGCAATATTTCTAGTACTGAAATCCGTCAGTCACCTTCTGGCATTCGGACATGTCAGAATACAGTCAGACAATGCCACAGCCGTGGCATACGTTAACCATTTGGGTGAAACCCACAGTCTCCAAGCAATGACAGACGTTCGCCACATCCTTCACTTGAGGAAATCCTTGAACACTGTACTGCCAGCTGTTCTCATACCAGGTGTACACATCTGGAAAGCGTTTATTTATTTTTCCTAACCCGACAAGGGATGGACTTAGGGAAACGGTCCCTTCATCCACAGTCCTCCGTCAAGGCTGCCAGCGCCAGGAAACCACAAATGTGTGATCCGACTGAGTCACGTCTCAATGCCAAGGTTCCAATCTTCTTGGCCAGGTCCCAGAACTCGCAGTCAGACAGACGCACTAGTCCAAGACTGGACCTGTATCCACCTCCCCTATATTCTTTCCCCACTACCAAGTTAGTGCGGAATTTCAAACAAGAATATAGCCAGATCATTCTTCTGGTCTCAGACTGGCCCAGCTGCGCTTGGTACGCAGATTTCGTCCACATCATGGCAGCAGTACCAGGACAACTAACAGACAGTCCAGACCTGCTCTCTCTCGGCCAGTCCTCCCACAGGATTCCTCAACTCTGAAATTAATGGCGTAGTCCTTGAGACCTGGCACTTAACCCAAGGTTTTTTTCCCAGGATATTGTAGCAACCACAGTCACAGCGAGGAAACCAGCCTTATCAACGATATACCATCACACATGTGTAATCGTTTTTGTTTTTTTGCCTAGAGCACCTCTAGAGGTCATTACCCCTTGCCCCTATTTCATACCAAGACCTCTCGGTTGCTTCCACTTAGACCTAGACTCAGTTCTGTCCTTAGGATCTCTCACACAGCAAGTTTCAGCCCATTTCCCCTTCTTACACAAGTGGAGACCTGAACTTCGTCCTCACGGCCCTACAAGACCGCCATTTGAGCCTCTATAGGATATTACCCTTAGTATTCCCATCCAAACAGTGGTATGTTTCGGTGGAAAAATTATTTTCTTTACGGAGGTATCGGTGTTTGCAGCGTTATTTTATGTAAACCATTTTTTCTGGGTTTCCATCTGGACAAGATTGCCCTGCGGCTCGTTGCATCCTTCTGCTACAGGCGGTGTACTCTTCCCACCTAATTGAATACATCTCTCTGCCATCGCTTCGCCCGACTCCTGTCCATCCGGTCGCGAAGGACCTACATATGCAGGACCTAGTCGGGTCCCTACGCATCTAGGTATCCAAGACAATGCCCTTCGAAGAGGTCAGATTCTTTTTTCCAAAGGACAGAAATACATTTTGTCAGCCTCTAAGGCACCTCTACCAAGGTGGATCCGTCTAACCATCTAAGACGCTTATACCATCGAAAGCTCATCCCTTCCAGCAGCATCACGGCACATTCTACTACGGCCGTGGTGGCCTCCTGGGCCGTTCGGCACTAGGGGTCAGTGCAACAAGTGTATAGGTAGCCAAGCGGTCCGCCTACGAACAAACTTAAGCCTTTACAGTGCTTGCACTCGGTTCTCGGCAAAATGCAAGTCTGGGTAGACGTGCCCTCCAGGTGGCAGCAAACCGCCTGTCGGTGCATAGTCTTCACTGACCATGCTCAGTGTTATTAGTTCCATTGTTTTTCCCCACCCAGGGACTGCTTTAGGACGTCCCACGGTCTGTGTCCCCCAATGAGGCGAAGGAGAAAAAGAGATTTTTGTGTACTCACCGTAAAATCCTTTTCTCTTAGCCTCTAATTGGGGGACACAGCACCCACCCTATTGCCCTTGTGGGCCTTTTTTTCTACAGTTCTCACATTGCTTCTCAGCTGTTACAGGGTTAACATATTTACACATGTTTGCCTATTATCACTCTGTGAACTGTTTAAACTTGTGCCTGTTTGGTTACAGGCCTTGTAGTACTATGAACCTGTTTAGTTACAGGCCTTGTTATACGATTATTGCTCCATTAATTCTTCACTTTTTACACATGTGCCTGTTACAGGCCTTATGGTACTTTTAGTACTCTGCTAACTCTTAACTGTTTACACACGTGCCTGATTGTTTTCAGGCCTTGTTACACTGTTATTTCCTTGTTAGCTATATCTGTTTACACAGGTTGCCTGTGTGGTTACAGGCCCTGTTTTACTGTTTTTATCTGTTAACTCTCCTACTGCTTTAGCACAAAACTGTTGAGGCAATGCCTGCTCCAGGGGTGTATACTGCAGAGGAGGAGCCACTTAACTCTTTTGCAGATTCTGCTTAGTGTCGCCTCCTAGTGGACAGCAGCATAACACCCACGGTCTGTGTCCCCCAATTAGAGGCTAAGAGAAAAGGATTTTACGGTGAGTACACAAAAATCTCCTTTTTGTAAGCGTATCTTATTCATTTTTCTGGGAAACCCTTTTCAACAAAGCTTTCTCTAAGAATATTCGCCCCAACAAAATCCTCCTTTACAGTACAATTTTTTCAGATTTGCCAATATTGTCCGTAAGGAATATTTTTAATCCATCTGGGAAGGTGTCCACTGTCAAATCTGAGATAACTATTGACATCCACCGATTTAAAGTGTGTTGACATGGACACCTTCCCCAGACTATCAAATTTTAATACTAAATCCAGAAATTGTATGGATTCATTAGAAATCGAGGTAGTGAATTCCAGGCCCCAGGAGTTCTTGTTCAGCCCTTCTATAAAACTCAAGGCCAAAGTTTCTGTTCCGTCCCATATGATGAACAGGTCATCAATATATCGGCGGTATAAGACTATATGGCCTGAAGCCAAAGGGACTGTGCGATGTGGACAGACTCGAAAAACCCCATGTACAGGTTAGCGTAACTTGGGGCGAATTTTGTCCCCATCGCACAGCCCCTTATCTGTTGGTAGAAGGTTCCCTCAAAAGTGAAAACATTATTCCTCAATATAAAGTCAATGGCTCACAGTATAAAATCCTTTTGCTTGCTCGGCAAACTAGTATCCTTGTTGAGGAAATAGTCCGCTGCCATTGTTCCCAAATTATGAGCAATATTGCTGTACATGGCAGTTACGTCTAATTTGATAAACTGACAATTCCTTCTAGGTGGTAATTCCCTTACAAGATTAATCACGGTAGACGAGTCTGTCAGATAGGATTCAAGACTAACCACATATTTCTGGAGGAACAAAACAATGTAGTGTTAGAGGTTGGACGTTATTGAATTAATCCCTGATATTATGGGGCATCCTGGGGGGGTAAACGGGTTTATGTGTAGCTTTGGAGGAAAATAGAATAAAGGAACACGATAACTAGGGATATCAAGGAACTTTCTTTCCATCTTCTTCAGGAGGCCCTTTTCATACCATTTCTTTGACAAGAAAGTTGTAATTTACATATATAGATATGGAAGGGTCACTCTCCAATCTTTGATAGTATTCACTATCCACAAGATTCTATATCCATCTTCTTGGTACCAAGTTCTGTTCATTACTACAACCCCATCCCCCTTATCTGCACTTTTAATTATGATGTTACTGCTACTCTTCAGCGAGATAATTGCCTTCCATTCTTTTTTACTTAAGTTGTCTGATTTCCTACAATGGTCAATTAAACAAAAATCGTTTAAGATCAATTGTTGAAAGGCCTCTAAGGGCCTTTTCACATCAGCGGTGATCGCTGATCGCGGCAGTTGCGGTGAAAAAACGCAACTGCCGCGGTTACCGCATAACAGCCGCACTTGCAGTTTACTTGCGGCAAGCCCCATGCAATGTCTATGGGGCTTGCGGTAAGTGTGCGGCAGGTGCGGTTTCGGCACTTGCGGCAGATGCGGCCGCAAAATAACCGTGGCTGACCGTGTTTTTGTTGCGGCCGCATCTGCCGCAAGTGCTGAAACCGTAACTATACCGCATTTGCCGCACCTGCCGCAAGCCCCATAGACATTGCATGGGGCTTGCCGCAGGTGAACCGCAAGCGCGGCCGTTATGCGGTAACCGCGACAGTTGCGTTTTTTTCACTGCAACTGCCGCGATCAGCGATTACCGCTGATGAGAAAGGGCCCTAACTGGACTCCTTTATGGTGTAAGAATTCTTTGAACCACATTTCACTTCTACATGTTTAACCTGATCGGTAAGGACATCTATATTCTCTTTTCGGTCGATTTGTTTCAAGGGTTGACAATTTGAGGGGTTTTGACTCTGTTCCTCAATCATAAAATGACTTTTAATAGTCATTTTACGAAAGAACTCATTGAGATCTAAATACAGATTAAAGCTGTTTAGTGAGGCATCAGGACAAAAAGAGAGACCACTTGCTAGTAGAGCAGTCTCCCCTTTATTCAGCATGTAATTTGAGAGGTTAAAGATACCCATGCATTCAGGACTCTTGTGTCCTGTATTAGGATCAGGAGCTACTTTACTTTCGTTTTCTTTATTAAGGTGTTGTCATGTGAGGGTACATTTATGGGCAATCCTTCCTCCTCCCCTGCAACCCCGTTTTCTTTTTTTCTTTTTGGGTGGCGTCCTTGTGCCACCCGAAAAAACTCAGTGATTTTGGAGTCTTTTAGATTAACAGAAGATTTTGTTGAGTCACTCAATGGTATTAACCACCTCATTCATAGGTATTTTCGTTTCAGACAAGGAGAAATTCTTTATTATGGGACGATGATATTGCACATATTATGGAGACTCCATCTACTCTTGAGGAGGAACCTTCCATATTACTTCAGGGGAGGGAACAGCTTCTGGCTCATGTTTAGAGCCGAAAACCTTTCCGCCACAGAGGGCTGTTCAATATCCTTGTCTAGACATAAGACATTAGCCAGACCTTCTGATGGATTTTCTATGTTATTTGGATTTTCTATATAAATTTGTGGTGTACTCGAAGTGCAAGAATTTACTGCGCTTTTCTCTACGGGTATGTGCACATCGGACGGGTCTGCATCTTTGCAGACCGTCCTAAAACCGGTGTAGAATTGCAGAAACTGAGTTTTCTGAGCTCAGCAGTGGCCCTCGTTTTGTTAGCGTTTTGCTAACGTTTTGCGATCGGTTTATTAGCGTTTGTACAGCGTGTTCTTGGCGATTTCCCCGGCGTTTTTCTTAGCTTTTTCCAGACTGGTTTTTGGTGCACTTGTAAGCTAGATCCGCTGGAAAAACGCTCAAAAGAAGTCACTTGCTCTATCTTTGAAAACCGGTGGAAAACCGGTGAAAAAACTGGAAATGAGAAAAAAAAAACGTTCTAATGTACACAGCGTTTTCTAAACTCCATTGACTAGCATGTTAATCCAACCGGTGGCTAGGATTAACATAAATTAACATAAAACTCAGCGGAAACCGCCGACAGAAAACGCTAAAAAACAGCCCACAAAACGTCCGATGTGCACATACCCTACTAGTGGGTGCTGATTACTGATTGTGTATTTACTGAGATTCTTAATGTCAGGTCAAGTTAGACCCAGCCATTAAGAATCTCCAATAAAGGGTTAAAAAAAGACACCACAAAGAGTAAAAAAAATTATTAGAAATAAATACACAGACATGCTTAGGGACGCCATCTTTATTACTCCCACGCACCCCTCCACGATCCTGGGCTTCTGTCTTCTCTCCTCTTCAAATGATGCAGCTATTCCTGCAGCTCCTGTATGAGCTGGCTCATGCAGATGCGTGAATAGCAGTGCAGGTAATTAGGCGATCGGAGATCATCGTTGCTATAGTAACCGATCATTAGGTTACTATGGCAACGATGGTAGCGGTGACATCACCGCTTACCACGCCACAGTCTCTGCTCAATTAGTGAGCCGCAGGAGTTAACTCCCTGTTTACCGAAGCTGCTATTCACGCAGCTCCTGCATGAGCCGACTCATGAAGAAGCTGTGTAAATAGCGGCTCCGGTAATCAGGTGATCGGAGATCACTGTTGCTATAGTAACCGCTTGTTAGGTTACTGTGGCAACAGTATCAGCGGTGACATAAACGCTTACCAAGCCGCAGTCTCTGCTCACTCATTGAGTGATCAGACAGAACGGGGAGCAGAAGCGTTCTTCCTCCCCATGCTAACTGATATAGCAGAGCTGCACCATTTGAATAAGAGAGAAGACAGAAGACCAAGATCATGGAGGCATGCGTGGGAGTAATAAAGATGGCATCCCTAAGCGTGTCTGTGTATTTATTTATAATAAAGTATTTGTTCTCTGTGTGGTGTCTGTTTTTAACACTTTATTGGAGATTCCTAATGGCCGGGTCAAACATGGCCTGACATTAAGAATCTCAGGCTTAATACCAGCTGATAAAGCAAAGCTGGTGTTAACCCCTTATTACCCAGCATGCCCACACAATGGGCCCTCACCCCACTGAGAATACCAGCCCTCAGCTGTCTAGTTTTACCTTGTCTGACAATTAAAAATAGGGCAGAGCCCATGCATTTTTTTGCCAGCCCAGATAAAATTATGCAAAATGAGGAAAGCAAAGCTTCCGGATCAATGGTAGGCGTCCATCCAGTAAGCAATAAAGAAATAAAGATCCGGTGCCACCAATGCAGTTAACTCTAACATCTAAGCAGTATACCTCCGAAACGCATCTAGTTGTTTCCCTTCGGGGGCATCTGTGATTATTTTATCGTGAAATAAAGGAGTTAACTGCATTGGTGGCACTGGATCTTCATTTCTTTATACGATAAAATTATGCAGCCGAGGGTGGCAGCTCGCACCTGTCAGTTTTCACTTGTCTAGACTTAAAGATACTGCAAAGCCCCCCACATTTTTTTTTAAATTAATTATTTATTTATTTATTTATTTAACACCCTATGATGGCATGTTGGTTGCCACACACTAATGTGTATGGCAGCCAAGCACAATCACTGTCCAGATTGTGGAAATACACTTTGACTGCAACAGCCAATCACTGAGTTGCTCACAGAGTGTGAGCATTTGTGATTGGCTGTTTGTCTGACAGGTCAGTGCATATGCAAGTATCTTAATAGACGACCCCGGAAGTGATTCAGCAGGAGAATGAGCTGACCTGGAAGTGTTTCTGCAGGAGCGCGGGAGACTGAGCAGCCCGGGAGCAGCAGCAAGGGTCTGGTAAGCCCGATCTACCTGTCCCTCTATCTATCTTCACTAGGTTCTGTCACAGCTGTATGGCAGAACAGTATACAGTGTACATCATGTCTGCCTACTGTTCCCATGCAGTTTGAGCACTGTTTCAGCCTTTTTACAGCCCTCACAGACCCCTTTGTAGGGTGCAGCAGAAAATTACTAGTTTCCCATTAACTTACATTGTACTTGCTATTCGGAACGAATACATGAGTATTAGAAAGTACTTGTTACGAGTATAGCGATTACAAATATTGTAGTACTCGCTAATCACTTTTTTTTTAAATCACAACAAATACGCAATAAATGGGTTAATGGTTGTAAAACGCTGCTATAATTGACATGCTTCAGATTTTTCTGTATCAAAATCTGTACCTTTTCTGCAACAGTTAAAAAATAATCAACATGTGCATAACACTTCAATGTTCTCATACACTTAGCTGGCTTACGGATTTTTGTCAAATCTGCACCAACTCTGCATCATAAAACGCACCATGTGCACATGGCCTTATTACTACAGTGTCAGATTTTTCTAAGTGGTTAGACTCCTCTTAGAAGGCTTTCTCCTCCCTGAAGAGATACTTTGCTACCACGCCTATCCACTGTCAACTCGATCCTTCTCAGCCCTTTATTGTTGAGGTGGATGCATCCGAGGTGGGGGAGGGGGCAGTGTTGTCACAAGGGCCGTCTCCTGGTAAATGGTTGCCGTGGGCCTTTTTCTCCCAAAAATTATCGTCGGCTGAAATAAATTATGATGTCGGTAATAGAGAACGTTTGGCTATTAAGTTGGCTTTTGAGGAATGGCGTCACTGGTTGGAGGAGCTGTCCATCCTATCACTGTTATCACTGACCATGAGAACTTATCTTACCTTGCATCCACCAAGCATCCCAAACTCAGGCAAGCCACATGGTCCTTGTTATTTACAAGATTTAATTTCATCGTCACCTACCGTCCAGGGGTTGAGAATGTGAAGGCAGATGCGTTATCACATAGTTTCCTGGGTGGTAGTGATCAAGAAAGTCACGTTCCCATTTTACAGGAGGGGGTGGTTGTTTCGGTTCTTTACCCAGATTTGGAGAGGGAGGTGTTGAAGGCTCAGGGGGCGCTCCTGTCTCCTGCCCTTTAGGGAGACTCTTTGTACCACCTGATTTGCACCTCAAGGTGATTAAAGAACATCATGACTCTGTACTGGCAGGTCATCCGGGTAGTAGGGCCACCTTGGATTTTTTGTTTTATTGTTTTTGGTGGCCAGGGTTGCAGAAGGACATGACTAACTTCGTGTCTGCTTGTAGTGTTTGTGCATGCGCTAAGGTTCCGCATACCCGTCCGTCTGGATCTCTCATGCCATTGACCATGGACACATCTGTCTATGGATTTTATCACGGATCTCCCTGTGTCTGCAGGCAAGGCAGTGGTTTTGGTAGTGGTTGATAGGTTCAGCAAGATGGTACACTTTGTGGCAGTACCAGCACTTCCTAATGCCAAGACACTGACACAGATGTGTGTCAGTGAGATCGTGAGACTTCATGGGATACCTCCGATGTGGTCTCAGATCTCGGTACACAGTTTCCAAGTTTTGGAAAGTCTTTTGTACTAACTTAGGGGTGAAGTTGTCCTATTCTTCTGGCTTCTATCCTCAGTCTAATGGGCAGACTAAGCGCACAAATCAAAATTTGGAGACTTATCTTAGGTGTTTTGTCTCCGAAAACCAGGAGGATTGGGCATCTTTTTACGTTTAGCTGAATTTGCCATAAATAATTGTCACCAGGAGTCCACCGGTAAGTCACCATTTTTTGGTGCATATGGGTTTCATCCTCAGTTTGGTACCTTTAGTGGTAAAGGTTCTTCGGGAGTTCCTGAGGAGGAACAATTTGCCTCTTCACTCTCCTCTGTATGGCAGGGGGTGCAGAGTAATTTGAGAATCTTGGGTGACAGATACAAGCGTATGGCTGACAAGAAGCGACTTTTTGTGGTTGTTTATCAGGAATATTAAGCTGAAGGTGCCTTCATGGAGCTGGGACCAAGGTTTGTTGGTCCTCATAAGATAACCGCCATCATTAACCCTGTAGCGTTTCGACTGGAATTGCCTCAGGCACTCAAGATTCACAATGTGTTTCATAGATCTCTTCTCAAACCATATGTGCCTTCATCTGAGCAGTCATCTTTGCAGCCAGAGCCGATCTGTGTGGATGGGAATTTTGAATTTCAAATTTCTAAGGTTGGGGATTCTCGCAAGTTGCACCGTTCCCTTCAGTATTTGGTGCACGAAGAAAGGATGTGGGTGCCAGCGTCAGAGTTGAACGCTGGCTGGTTCGCGCCTTTCATCTCTCCCATCCTGACAAGCCTGGTCCTGAGTGTCCGGAGACCACTCGTAGAAGGGGGGGTACTGTTACAGGTATGTGAGGAGGTACCGATGAGACTGTAGAGGCCACTCCCAGAAGGTCCCAGCATTTGGCCAAACAGTCAAAATCCTAAGAAAATGTCTCTGTCACTTTAAGAGGCATTCCCCTTTTAGTTAAACCTGAAGGTCACTAGGACCCAGCTGATTCCTTACCTTGAGCTGCCTATATATTCCCCTTGACTCCCAGAATGCACTGCTGGTGATAGCTGTTCAGGTGTTCCTGGTTGCATCCTAGCTCAAAGCTGTGCTTCCTGGAGTCCGTTGGTTTGCTGCTTGGATCTGATCAAGCTAAGTGTATCTCTTCCCTCTTTGTTTGTTTTCCTTGTATGTTTCTTTATTTGGTAGCCGGGCTGACTAGTGATCGCCCGCTCTGATCCTTGTGTAGTGGTTGTCCAGGGACAGTCAGGGAATAGGTATCCTGGTGGCAACAGTTGCGAAAACTGTATAGGGATGTTAGGGTAGCCAGGTGTCAGTGCTAGTTTTTCTAGGGGTCACCATCCCCCCTTTTTGCCCTTAGCATCAGGGACTCCTTCCCCCCATTTGTCATCCAGCCCTGGGTGTCTCCCTACACCCAGCGTAACAGTTACTCAGCCAGCAAATGTGCACCCAACGTCAGAAAGAACAGACATGTCCGACTTTGCGAGGTACATGATCCTGTAAGAACTCAGCAACACCGGTCTCACAAGGTTCAACGACCAGCCCGAAAACTACAAAGGGTGAAAGTGTGCCTTCAAAGCCACAACTAGTGAACCCGGCATTACTGCAGCTGAAGAGCTAGACCTGCTAATCAGGTGGCCAGGTCCATGGTCTACAGAGCGAATCAGGAGACTGAGATCCGTTTACATCAGCGACCCAACGACTGGTCTTGCAACCACGTGGGACAGGCTACAGAAAGGTTTTGGCAGTCCTGAAGCTATAGAAGATGCACGGCTCAAACAACTTTAAGACTTTCCTAAAACATCTGGCAAGGACGCACCAAAATTCCAGGAACTCAGCGACCTGCTGTCCGAGCTTTAGCTGGCCAAGACAGATACACATCTACCTGGCCTCAGTTACCAGGACACTGCTCTTGGGGTGAAACCCATAGTCGCCAAGTTACCATACAAAGTACAAGAAAGGTGGACCCTGTGAGGGTCAAATTACAAAAGACAATACTAAGTCTCTTTCTCTCCATTTTCCTTCTTCTGTGACTTCATCAAGGAGATCAAAAGTACGAAACCGACACCAGCTTCTGTTGCGAAGAACCCAGAAGCTCTGTGTCACCTCCCAAATATGAGAGTTCATGCCCTCACAACAAAAAAACGCAGCAATCCGGTGTCTTCAAAAAAGATCAAAGTTCTGCCCATACTGACATCAACGCCAGACAAAAATGCAATGAAGGTTAGAAGGTGGAAAATCCGAACCGCCAGTACCTTATTCACAAACTGCCACATTCCCTGAAGAAGTGCATCAGCTTCAGGAAGAAACCACTTCAGGAGCGTAAGGAGCTTCTGACAAAGTTTGGAGTATGCTTCAGGTGGTGTGTCTCTATTAAACACCTTGCTAAGGACAGTGTCATCGTCATCAAGTGTCTAGACTGCGACAATGAAGACCATGTACAAGCGATTCATCCCTCAGAACCTGACTCTACATCTACGTCTTCTCCCACCGTAAGCCATGGCGGGGAGAATACAGACCAAGCAGCAGGCCATGTTACAGTATCTTCCTCATGCACCAAGGTTTGCGGAGAAGGTCTTCGAGACAAGTCTTGGCAAAGATGTATCCCAAGGGTCACCCAGAGAAGGCAGTCAAGGTGTATGTCAGTCTGGACAACCAGAGCAACCAATCA
The DNA here is from genome assembly GCA_033576535.1 of Allobates femoralis. Classification (NCBI taxonomy): domain Eukaryota; kingdom Metazoa; phylum Chordata; class Amphibia; order Anura; family Aromobatidae; genus Allobates; species Allobates femoralis. Next base: position 314,529,785 of record JARQOC010000004.1, read on the forward strand.
TTGGCCAGGTCAGAACTGTTTGACTTAAAAGGAGACGTCTATCCCTACACTTTGGGCACCTGCAGTTGTTTCATAAAAACCTCTGGAATAAGGGCCAGTGGCCTCATAATAACTTTTCTTGAGAGTTCCAGGGAGATGCATGTTGAGTGCAACAAAGTAACATTCAACAGTGAATAAATCCCAACGCCGGAAGTAACTCTTCAACATACTCACCTCAAGGCCATAACCAAGGAGATGCCACCCCTTGACAACAAGGCAGACATCTTAATTCTCCTTGGCAGAGACATTATACGACTGCAAAAGATGCATCATCAAATCCACTGATTTCCCGATGAACCGTTTGCCCAGCACCTGGGGCTAGGCTGGATCATCATTGGCAATGTCTGTAGTGACACTACGAGAAAACCAAACAACATCTCCTCCTACAAAACTCTTATCATGTCAGATGACCACAACTAGTCCCTTCTGCCATACCCACATCACTACTAGATAAAGGAGAATTCAAACGACACTGAGTGGCAACAACACCCACCTGACAACTCAAACCTCTTTCAGCCTCGAAACCTCAGAGACAACAGCATTCAACCCTGCAAACCAGGTCAATGATGCACCACTTACAGAGGAAGACAAGGTGATCATCAGGGTCACGAGCATCAAATCCACTGGAGACAACTACAACAGTTGGGTAGCTTCCTAACCTTCTCTTCTCGCAATGACTGAGTTGCCAAGGGATCCACAGCGAGCAACTGCAAAGTTCCCAATCTGTAACGCCTACAACCATCACAAGCCTGGTCAAGCCAAAGCCGTGCTAGACTTCAATGCTCAGAGTGAGAGCCCCTCTCTCAACAGCCTACCCTTTACTGAAGGTGCTAGTGTTCTCCCCACACAACGCAGCCTCAGCACACTGCCGGATGTCGAACAAGACACGTTCACTTCCCAAGCATCACCCTGTAACAAACTTGCTATCAACAGAGGAGCCTCGCCTGTTGAAAACAGCATCTATGTTCCTCTTGGGTTCAAGACACCATTGCGGTTCAAGTCAGGGTACCGCTGAGACAGCTTGTTACTCAGGCATCGATAGGAACACTATGTTACCATCTCAGAAAGAACACAGGTGGGAAATGGGGATGAAGTCTCTAAAGACCTTACAGCAACTCCAAGTCCTGCACTGTAGTTCTCTTTAATGACTCTTTCAACTGTCATCAAGAGTCAGGCCTACATTTCCCCTGATACATCTGTGAAGTCTACAGCTGCAGCAGCCTCCCTGAATACCTCAGAGACCGGTAACAAGTTACATCACAGTTTCATCATGGACGATGTCAAGTTTACTTCAAAACCTGCATCCTCTGTACCAGGTCCTGAACTCTGGGTTGCTGTGCTAGCAGCAAAATCCAAAAGAGCCATATCTGAACAGTGGCATCCCTACGCTACTGGCCTACAACTAGTTGAGTGGAGAATAGAACTCAGGTCAACACTCAATCTTGACTGCAGAACGTGGTGATCACTCCTAAGTTGGCTGCATAACAATCCTTGCTCTATTGTTGCCAGTTATGAACTTGAGCTGAAGGAACAAGTGTCTGGGAAAGATCTCGGAACAATCTGCATCACAAGTCATATGTCTAAGATGCCAGTACGGATACTGAGGTCTCATCACCCTGGACACCCTCCAACCTGGTCAGCCGTTGTGCCTACTGACATTTGTTTCAAGTACATAGCCTAGTGGCTCCTTCAAGCAGGAGTCACATGAGTTGAACTTTGTTCCTGGACTCGGTGGGGAGCACACCGCCTCATACCCCTGCCATACTAGGACACAGAATTGTCAGCGTTAAACTGAATTTTGAACTTTTACTTGTGGACTAGAACTTCTACTGTTGGGTTAGAGGAAGAACTGGGACGTTTGTGGCTTCCCCAATCTGAAGATGTTTTTTTTCTGTTGAACTCAGACTCATTATTTCTATTGTTTCATTTTTTCGTTCAAAGACTGCGTGTTACCGCAAGTATGGACTTGAATACTGCATTATTGTTGCATTTTGCGTTTTCTCTCTCCTCTCATTGCAGGTTCATGACGTCGAGGGAGAGAAGTGACTCCTTACATTGTACAGAGAGTCGTGAAACCTTAAGATTTCAGACGGGGAGTGTTATGTCCCATGAATGGGAATAACTTGTAATATATTTCTTTGTGTTATGTACAGTCATATAAAAAAGTTTGGGCACCCTTCTTAATCTTACTCATTTTTATTTGTTTAAAATTGGGTTTTTGCAACAGCTATTTCAGTGTGATATATGTAATAACTCATGGACACAGTAATATTTCAGGATTGAAATGAGGTTTATTGTATTAACCGAAAATGTGAAATATGCATTATTTCAAAATTTGACAGGTGCAAAAGTATGGCACGTCAACAGAAAAGTGACATTAATATTTAGTAGATCGACCTTTTGCAAAAATTACAGCCTCTAGTCGCTTCCTGTAGCTGTTAATGAGTTCCTGGATCCTGGATGAAGGTATTTTTGACCATTCCTCTTTACAAAACAATTCCAGGTCAGTTAAGTTTGATGGTCGCCGAGCATGGACAGCCCGCTTCAAAACATCTCACAGATGTTCAATGATATTCAGGTCTGGGGACTGCGATGGCCATTCCAGAACATTGTAATTGTTCCTCTGCATGAGTGTCTGAGTAGATATGGAGCGGTGTTTTGGATCATTGTCTTGCTGAAAGATCCATCCTCAGCGTAACTTCAACTTTGACACTGATTCTTGAACATTATTCTCAAGAATCTGCTGATACTGAGTGGAATCCATGCGACCCTCAACTTTAACAAGATTCCCAGTGCTGTCATTGGCCACACAGCCCCAAAGCATGATGGACCCTGCCCCAAATTTGATAGTGGGTAGCAAATGTTTTTCTTGGAATGCTGTGTTTTTGTGGCGCCATGCATAACGCCTTGTTGTATGACCAAACAACTCATTCTTTGTTTCATCAGTCCACAGGACCTTCTTCCAAAATGAAACTGGCTTGTCCACATGTGCTTTTGCATACCTCAGGCGACTCTGTTTGTGGCGTGCATGCAGAAACGGCTTTTTTCGCATCACTCTCCCATACAGCTTCTCCTTGTGCAGTGTGCGCTGTATTGTTGACCGATGCACAGTGACACCATCTGCAGCAAGATGATGCTGCAGGTCATTGGAGGTTGTCTGTGGATTGTTCTTGACTGTTCTCACCATTCTTCTTCTCTGCATTTCTGATATTTTTGTTGGCCTGCCACTTCTGGCCTTTACAAGAACTGTCCCTGTGGTCTTCCATTTCCTTACTATGTTCCTCACAGTGGAAACTGACAGGTTAAATCTCTGAGACAACTTTTTGCATCCTTTCCCTGAGCAACTATGTTGAACAATCTTTTTTTTAAGATCATTTGAGAGCTGTTTTGAGGAGCCCATGATGCCACTCCTCAGAGAAGATACAAATAGGAGAATAACTTGCAAGTGGACACCTGAAATAGCTTTTCTCATGATTGGATACACCGGGCTATGAAGTACAAAGCTCAATGAGGTTACCAACCCAATTTAGTGCTTCAGTAAGTCAGTAAAATGTAGTTAGGAGTATTCAAATCATGAAACTCAGAAGGGTGCCCATACTTTTGCACCTGTCAAATTTTTAAATAATGCATATTTCACATTTTTGGTTAGTGCAATAAACCTCATTTCAATCCTGAAATACTACTGTGTCCATCAGTGTTAACATATATCACACTGAAATAGCTGTTGCAAAAACCCAATTTTAAACAAACAAAAAAAAATGAGTAAGATTAAGAGGGGTGCCCAAACCTTTTCATATGACTGTATATGAGTGAATTCCCTTTGTTGTTGCTTGACAGATTTCAGGCTGCTTAAAGATTGACCCTATGTTCCTCCTGTATTTAGGCTCTGTATTAGGTTGCCCCTCCCTCTCTTCCCAGTGTTTAGTCTGCAGAAGCCATTACCGGAGCCACATGTATGCTCTTCTGTACAGATTACCCCTTTTTACCTGCTGCTGCATTGTAACTAATACAAGATTTTGGAAGAAAACAGCATTGTTTCTCCTGGTCTTCTCTGCAGTTCAGTGGTGGCTGAGGTTAAAGCTGTCTGTGAACACCTTGGTGTGTTAGTACAAGCTCTACAACTATCTAAGAAGCTAATAGTTAGATGTCTTGGGATTCGCAGTCCCAGGGAAGAGACAGAACAAGGTGTCTAAAAAAGTGTCTTTGTAAATTTTGTTGGAAAAATGAGAAATTGCTGATGAGCTTTGAACCCTTCTAACTTCCTAACAAAAAAAAATGTTTCCAAATTGTGCTGATGTAAAGTAGACATGTGGGAAATGTTATTTATTAATTATTTTGTGTGACATTACTCTCTTGTTTAACAGTTTAAAAATTCAAAGTTTGAGAATTGCTAATTTTTCTACATTTTTGCCATATAGCTGTTTTTTTTAATAAATAAACACAATCATTATCATGCTAAATTTACCACTATCATGAAGTCCAATATGTCATGAGAAAACAATTCCCAGATTCACTGAGATGCGTTGAAGCATTCAAGAGTTATCACCTCATAAATTGACACTGGTCAGAATTGCAATAAATGGCCTGGTTATTAGGGTCAAAAAAGGCTTGGTGGTGAACGGGTTAAATAATGAAAGGGAGTGGCAGCAAAATGCAACTTAGATTAGAGCTGTATGTAATCTCAGCAGGCTAAAAAAAAACTCCTAACCCTATCAACACCAAATGAAAATAAATCTGCTTCACTCATGTTAGTCGTTGAGCAGATTCAGCTAATTGCTGTCACCTTTTAATTCCAGATACTGCAAAGGTTTCAGCCAGACATGACACACTAGTGACACTGACCCCCTTCAAAGAGGGGCCTTTGGACCCTCAGAACCAGGTTTATTCATATGAGATGTTTGGAAGGGATGTACCAATTCCCTGGAATTTACTTCTGATGCTAATACTCACACTCTCCTCTGACCCGTAACCCTTCCAGTGGACCAGTTACTGAAGGGAGCGATGAATTAATTAGAATCAACAATTACGCAAATGTCATGAGGAATTTTTCTCCACTCCTCTTTGAAAATCATCTCTAAATTATTAAGATTTTGAGACTGTAGCTTGGCAACTCGGAACTTCAGCTCCCCAGAAATGTTCTATGGGATTAACGTGTGGAGACTGGCTAGGCCACGCCATGACCTTAATGTGCATCTTTTAGAGCCACTCCTTTGTTGCCTTGGCTGTATGTTTTGGGTCATTATCGTGCTGGAAGACCCAGCCACAACCCATTTTTAATGTCCTGGTGGAGGGAAGGAGGTTGTCACTCAGTATTTTACGGTACATGGCTCCATCCATTGTCCCATTGATGTGATGAAGTAGTCCTGTGCCTTTAGCAGAAAAATAAAACATACACTCCCTGACAAAAGTTATGTCGCTTATCCATGTTATGTAATTAAAAGCTTATAACTTGACGTTAAATTCATCTATTAATTTTATAAATTACTCTTTTGAAAGCTGAAACCCTCCCAAATGTGGGTTAGGTTAAGAAAATAAATTGTCATCAATGCTGAAATATTGATCATTTAATGAACACAGAATGGTCAGATTTTAGCAAGACAAAAGTTTTCTGTTCACAGAAAGTAATGTGATATTCAAACAAATAATTAACTTAAAATACAAATATATGTTGCATAACATTGGTGAATGAAGTTGTGGTGCTATTAGAGTCATATTTAATATTTTGTGTGACTTCCATGAGCTTGAAGGATTGCATCCATGCGGTGCAACAATGATTCATACAATTTATTAATGAAGTCATCAGTAATAGCAAAGAATGTAGTCTTACATGCTTCCCAGAGTTCATCTAGATTCTTTGGTCTTGTCTTCTAAGCTTCCTCTTTCATCCTGCTCAATGATGTTCATGTCTTGTGACTGGGCTGCCTAGTCCTTGAGCACTTAGATTTTTTTTTTCCTGGAGGAATGGATGTTGTAGAGATGGATGTATGAGATGGAGCAACATCCTGCTGCAGAATTTGACCCCTTTTATGATTTGGAATATAAGAGGTAGCTAATACTTCTTGATATTTTAGGCTATTGATATTGCCTTCCACCTTGCAAATGTTTCACACACCCCCATACTGAATGTAACCTCAGACCATGATCTTTCCACCACCAAATTTAACTGTTTTCTGGGTGTATTTTGGATCCATATGTGCTACAGTAGGTCCCCTGCAGTATTTACGGCAGCTGTGGTGTAATTCTACTGAAGATTCATCAGAGAAATCTACCTTCTGCCACCATCTGTTTAGCAGGCTGTGGGACTTTGCAAATGCAACACGGTTTTTTATTTGCCTTTTGTTTAGTGCTGGCTCCTGGGCAGTGGCGTAACTTCAGGCCCAGGGGCCCCGATGCGAGAGCTCCAACGGGGCCCCCAATTATTGCAAATCTTTAATAATATTAGTCTTTTTCTATGGACTGCAGGGCCCGGGTGCGATCACAACCCCTGCACCTATTGTAGTTTCGCCCCTGCTTCTGGGCACTGATTCAACCATGGAGGCCATTTCGAGACAGAATCCTACAAACTGTCTAGTTGGCACAGGGACTTGAGGTGACCAGGCCTGTTGGAGCTCTACTGCAGTGGAAGAGGGCTTGCTTTTGATTTTCTAAGCAACAAACGTTCCTCCTGAGCAGTTGTCTTGGGGTCTGCCGGACCTGGGCTTGTCAAACACATCTCCAGTCTCTTCAAATCTTTTTTTAATTCTTTGTACTTGATGCTGAGACACATTAAAGGTGCCAGCCACCTCTGCAGTGGATCTGGATCTTCAGCCTCTTGATACTCAAGGCTTTGGTGGCAGGGTGGATTTTTGGCATGTTGTCAAAGCTAAAGTTGCAGTTCAAGCGAAGGTTTGGGGTGCTGGGTTTCTTTTTTTCACACCCACTAATCAACCGATCATTTACTAAGCACAGGTGAGGACTTAAACTTGGATTGGGTGCATTATATGACCAGGCGACAAAACTTTTGTCTTACCAAAATCTGACCATTCTGTGTTAATTAAATGATCAATATTTCAGCATTGATGCCAATTTATTTTTTTAACCTAAACCACATTTCGGAGGGTTTCAGCTTTCAAAAGAGTAATTTATACAGCCAATGGATGAATTTAACGTCAGGTTATAAGCTTTTATTTACATAGCAAGGGTAAGCGACATAACTTCTGTCAGGGAGTGTATATATACATTCATATTTTCACTTTTGTTTAATGACATGGTAGTCACAAATAGGAAAGGAAGAAAATATTAGAATTTAATATCCGACAGATGAGGAAAGACAAGGACAAATAGCAATAGTATATCCATTCATCATCATTGAGGCTTCCAGAAAAAGCCACATATTACCACCACATAGTGCCCAAATAATGCCACATACAAGGCACAAATACCATCACACCATGACCAAAGCACATAATACCACCACATAGTGATCAAATACTACTATGTACAAGGTATAAATACTGCCACACCATGAGAAGACCACATATTACCATCACATAGTGACTAAATAATACTACATACAGGGGACAAATACCGCCATGTCATGACATACTGCCACCACATAGTGACAAATAATACTAAAATAATGAAAATGTAAAAAAGCTCTGTATATAGTGTCAGTGTACAGGTAATACAGTCATAACCAGTGACATTATACGCAGAAGCTCTGTATATAGTGTCAGTGTACAGGTAATACAGTCATAACCAGTGACACTATACACAGAACCTCAGTGTCAGTGTGCAGGTAATGCAATGATCACCATTGACATTATACAAATGAGTTCTGTATATAGTATCAGTGTGCGTGTATTGGTAATACACCTACCAGTGATGTTTGTAGGTGAAGTCCTTCATCTTCAGTTTTCTTCTTCATCTGTCGCAGACCGATATCACGTCTTCTAGACAGGACTCATCTCTGCAGAAAATAACATAGTTATCTATACCTGATCATTTCCAGAGCACATTCCACACTTTTCCCAAGAATTCTACACTACATCAAATGACAAAAATAGCGAAGTGCCGCACTACACAGTAATGGTACCTTCACACGCCACAATATCGGCTGGCGATATTAGGCGATCTAACGTGCGCGTGCACGTTTTTCATGCTCACCTCAGATCGCCGATGGCGGCATTACACGCCGCAATCTCGCCCTGAAAGAAAGGCGATGTGTCACACTGTAAATCGCCTCATCCACAGCGGAAGCAATCCGGTCAAATTCCCTTGCCGCTTCATACGCCGCAATCCCAAAGGCAATGTGGGCGTACATGTTCAGCGCCGCAAGGACATAGGCGTGCCGCAGTGGTGAACACCGCACCCCATAGCTGCTCATTGGACAACACAACTGAGTTACGATTGGCCATCCTGCTCTTGAACGCTGGCTAATACATGACGCAGTTGTCTATCATAGTTTCTCACAAATACACGCTCGTGTCGTCAATTGTGGCTCCTGCAACACACTTTCGATGCGCCAAAGCGTCACACAGGAGCGGTCTTGTGCAGTACAGTGGATAACACTAAAGAACGGCTATGTGTGTGTCTGTAGGTGATGGTAAGACACAAACCACACTATGGACATATGTGCCTGCATTGGTCCACACCATATGACAGAGTTGCCATGGCTGAACTGAAGTATTTGTGTGCACACATGTTTGCGTGTGTGTACTGAAGTGTACCTACATCCCGCACAAACACCATTACATGCTCCATGTGTGCGGACACGTTCCCATGTGGTCAAACACATCATAATGGACATGGACACACAGTCACGGCATACAGTGTGGGCCAAAGGCCTGGACCTGTGTACTGCACATTTGCAGACAATGCAGCACAGACCCATCAATACCATTTTACGGATCACATACCTCTGTGCACAGCATAAAGCTATGTGCAACTGCGCTGTATTCAAAAGTAACGACAGACACAGGTATTTGTTTTTTTGTTTTTTTAGTTTGACTTTTTGTGCACAAAATAAAAGGTATTTGAAAAACACACACAAATCATAAAAAACACAAGTATGAACATCACACAAATAAAAACAAAATTATGATAAATAATGGACATACCCAAACATGTGACAGTACAGAACCAAAAAAATAAACACTAACTAACTAACTAACGTGTCAAAGCCCAAAATTAAAAAAAAAACCCGAAGCCTCCTGGTGCAGCCACCCTGGTGACTACACCATCCTCCTCAGATTCCTGCCTCACAACACCAGCCACCCTACACCTGCTGGTGCTGCCAGGCCACTGCCACAGGGCCATTAAAGTAGAAGCAGTATGCATCAAAGTGTCATGTCGGGCTATCAATGGCCTTATGCATTCCAAGAGGAATGTGAAAGAGTCCTCGGACATACGGAGATAGTTCCTGAAATCATGCGGACTCCGATCCTCCAGCTGACGACCAACCGCATGTGGCTCAGGTTGTCCCGTTGCTGAAGCCAATCCCGAGCCCACACACGCCGTGGTCTGTGAGCCCGCAACCTCTCATCTCTATCCTCCAGCCACAATTCCTCTTCCACCAAGGCAAGAGCCACGATAGCATCTCCATCAGGGTCCATGATGTTCTCACCTACCAACCCCTGCAAAAGGTTTGAAAGCAAAAACATCAACACAAGAACGCGTCATCACACATCCAAATTACCCACCACCTCCTTCCCTACACATCTCCTAGCCACTTGACAACATCCTACCCAAGTCTGTTGATATGGCCACCCACATACATATATAGCACCATTGAAGGGTCACTAACAACACTACACTGCGTCACAATCAAACCTGTTATCACTACAGCCATGGCCCTCCTCAAAAAATACATCTCCATCGTCCAAATGGAGAGATCATGACCATACCCCCATATAGCTGCCCATAATGTTTATGTACGAGCACAAGGCGTAGGAAAAGACTAAGCTCACAATTACAGACTGATGCTTGTTACCAATTAAATACAATAAAATTAGATACGTACCACACCCATGTGTTTTAAGGACAAAATATCTGACCATGCAGCAGACTATTGCATACTCATCATGTCCAAGAGACATCCCTGAGATGTTGATAAGGCCTGATCTTCACACGCAGATATTCACAGAAGCCACATGGCCCACTCTCAGTATGGGCAGAATACTTCCATTCTGTGTGCTAAACGACAGTACTATGTGGGCAAAATTCTTATGTTCCACGCAACTAACCACAGACGCCTCCTTCAAACATGATCCTGTATGGCAAAGGCAAAATGGCTTGTCAATGAGGAGGGTGTTTTGGGCAAGAAAAGGCAATCCATCCATTTTGCAGAACACAATAGATCAAGCAAACACAGTATCATTACACACTACATACACCACCACTAGGGCGTGTGCTACAGTACACAATAACGATCCGTAATGCAAAGATATATCAAACGCTACACACAGCCATATCACAGATCATGTGTGAACATCAGTACTTACTTAATGACTCTGGGCAGCAAGCGTGCCGTAGCTCGGTCGTTAGCGCTTTTTATGTGGTAACCAACCAATCACACAGCATCTGCGTCATCTAATCGACGTAGCCGCCTGGGAGTTGGCAGGTGCGACCAGTGATGATGCGCCAGTGCTGCTTTTTGATTGGTCCTGTTGTGTTTAAAAAGTGGCGTGCTGGGCCACCACCCATGCTCCTACTTCAATGTGCATTGTTCTAGTAGCGTCTCATCACGAGAACTCTGTTGGACACACGGTAAGTCAGGAGACATGCTATTGTGCTTATCATGTATGTTATTTTCTGTGTGGCTGCAGACCCATATCTTGCCAGATTTATGGGCGCCTTATGTACAGCTTCATGTAGCGTCCTGTAGATGCGTGTTTTGCGATGGCTACGCATCGTAACACCCCTCTGTGTCCTGTTGCACACATAATGATCCTTGAGACCAATGCCAGGACATGTCCTACAGCACAAC